>BGPR01022541.1:0-25248 GCA_013235015.1 Araneus ventricosus | reverse complement strand
CTAGCAGATAACATCAAGAAGCCCTTATATATTCTATAAAATTCCTCCAATCTAAGATTACGTAATTCTAGACCAACTGGAATGAAGAGGTAACTTCCTCTTAATTGCTTCGGCACATCTTTTCTGTCTCGGCGGAACTTTCAGTATCTAAAAATAACAAAACGCAGCTGATAATAAGTATAAACACGACCTTTCGTACCAAACTGCAACTTGTTTTCGTGGATGAAAATCGAATGTTTGGATGGTCAAGGTCGATCATATCCTTAATCACATAATTTATCTACCAGTATATTCGAAATGCAACGTTTTCAAAATTTCTAAATCAAACCTATGTAATAACTCTTATATTTATAAAAAATAACTGACCAACATTAACTGATAAACATTAAGACCTCGTGATGAAATATGAGATTAGAATGTTCTTTCAAAATTTTATTTTTGTGAAGTTTCAAGGGCAAAATATTAGGAAGTTCTTCCAAAAATAACCAAAGTATGGCTTCGAAATCGGACAGTATTTTAAGAAATCAAGGACAAAACGAAATTTGGATGGGCATTTGATTGATTTTGGAGTAATTGTTTTGCGAACCATCCAGATTTAGGTAAATGCTGTATCTCATAGAATGGACAAGAAATTACACTGTGAAGTAAGTTTATTGATAAAATGCTAATTTTAACTACAAATTAGTTGTGTATGCATTAAAATGTTTAATAGTAAACCCTTAATTAAAAAAAGTTTTCTAGTCGATAATATTTTTTCTTACACGAAATTAAAGAGTACGATTTGCATAGAAATATCTAGTTTTCTTATTATTAAATACCCATACCCTAAGCGGAATCTGGGAAAAAGGAAAATCAGATTTTTCAAAATTAGTCAGTAAAAATTAAATAGAACTCCGTCTTGATTTCAAAGGTTTCATTAAAATTTTCTTATAACTAAAAGAAATATATTTAGCTAATTTCTGTCATAAAATTTTTGTTTACTATTCATTAAAAATTTCAGATTCATTTCATTTTTTTACTTCTAACAGTAATGTGATTTTTTTATATTGCAGATAGTTCGTGAAATTTTCTTATCGATGCTTTCAACCAAATGTAATTTATATTCTCTTTCTAAGATAAGTCGCAACGACACCATTTTTAATACATGCACAATACTTGAGAATTCTCGTCAATTTTGAAAACAAATGATGAGTAGTGCAATTCTTTTAACTGAATATCAGATATGCCAAATGTAAAAAAAAATCAGTATGCTGTAAGATTGTGTGTCGCAAATATCTGAAACTAGATATCTCATATTATGTGCAATAATCGTGAATCACTATTTTCTATGGCATAAGTGTACAGTCGTTGGAGACAAGAATAATAGCGGAGGCTAATGTGTATTATGGTAAGAGGACTTTATAAAGCATAACAAAAGCCTTATTGTTTTTACATTCTCAAATACGAAATGTCTGTCTGTGAGCACGATATCTAACTGAAAAACGAAACAAACTATACGAATATAAAAGATAAAATATTGTAATCGTCAAAAACATCGTCCTCGAAATGTTTCGGTGAATTTCCACGTTCTGAATCTGAAAAAAACATTTTCTGAATTACATCCGTCCGTGAACACGATAGCTAACTGAAACCAGCGGGACTGGCCTCCCCGAAACTTTCTCGCATACGACCAGTAATGTGGGGTGGATAAACACCTAGTGGGTAGGTAAATATTCTTGGGGTATTTACCCACGGCCTGGTTATTTTGAGAAAAAAAATTATGAATGGTTATTTACAATGAAACATATCAAATTCATGAATTCCCCAACTTAATATTTTGCTACAGAATGATATTACGCAAGATTTCACCATACCTTCCATCTGGAGAATGTCAGAACGAAGTTAAGGTTCAGGGGGAGCCATAATTTCCGACGCGCGTGTGAGCGACTAGCTACAATTTAATTCGTAGACCGATAAAGTCAAACGCCAAATATACTAACTTAAGTGAAATAAGCGAAACGCTCGCCAACACACAGTCGTAATGGGCATTTTGAACTAAATATGCAATTTGAACACCTGTTTTTTAACCGATTAAGATGAAAATTGGGCACAGATCTAAAATTAATGTTAACATCCGTGATAGCAAGTTTTATTTATCTAAGCCAAAGGGCTTATGAGATACAAGTATGCGAGTATACAGACTGACAGACAATCAACCCTTTGACGCATTTGGCCCAAACTTTTATACGGACCTACATTCATGACGATAAAACTGTGTACCAAATGTTATCCATGTAGCTATTCAAGTTTTTGAGTTATATAGTTCAAATGACTGTGGACATACAGACTGACATGCTTTCCGTTAACGGATTTTGTCCAAAATTTAATAGAAATCTAGAAATTATGTTTTAAGACAACGTACCAAATTTCATCCCCGCAGCTCTAATAGTTTTCGAGTTATCGTGTTCACAGACACACAGACAGACAGAATTCTAAAATTGTTTTCTTCGGACTCAGGGAGATCTAAAACGTAGAGATTCGTCAAAATCTCGAATTCGAATTTTTTGACGATTACAATACTTTCGCTTTGTATACTTCGTATACGAGAAAGTAAAAAAGAACTAATTAGGCGAATAAAATTTGATATGTGGACTTTATAGGAAGATCTGCATCAAATTTTTATCTGAATCCTTCAATGCGATGACATCTGTCGATCCGTTTATTCATACGCAAATGAACGCTATAATTTAAAAGCGCGGCAAGCAAGGTGGGTGAATTTTAGTATATTGTTTTTACAGAAATTTGAGATGAGTGCCTGATTTTGGACTAAATCGTTTAATGGGCAGACTATCTGTTTCCCTGTATGTGCGAAAATGACATCTCAAAAGCGCACCAAGAAAAATAATTGAAACTTTGGAAGTAATCTTGACACCAAAATTTTAGATCTGTATAAAATTGTGGACCCAATCAATAACCGGCAAGAGTTCCATTCTCTTAATATACAATTGGTCATAAATTATTGAATCCATTTCAAAAATTATTAAAGAAAATTAATAATGTTACAACTACGTTTCTTTTTTTAAATGAGAGAGCAAATACAAAAGTTTTTTCAGATAGATGGCGCACCATTACGGTGTTCTAAATTTGCTACAGCGAGAGATTTCCATACGCAGTGCAACTCAGCAGTAGCCAATGAGCGTTTTATAGTTTCCTTTCTAAGTTTTTCTTTAATATCTCGCAAACTATTCAGTTATCGAATTGCAATGGAATTAACAAATTTAAGAGCGTAAAATTCTTTACAAATACATGCTTTTATTTTGCTTTCAGCTTTAATAGTTTCGTAGATAATGGATCTCAAAAATGGGAGATGCCCAATAATTTACGACCACCTAGACCACAGTAACGGCAGGTTACCTGTCTGAAAAAAACTTTTTAAAATGAGTTTTTATTTTTTAAAAATCCTTGTTGTAACATTATTAGTTTTTCCTTAATTAATTTTTTAAATGTGCCGAATAATTTATGACCACCCTGTTCTATGATGCATTCTACGAAGCTAAACATAAAATGATCCGTATTGTGGAAGTATACGGGAAAAGTTCAGAAAATATCATTTTTGTTGTTTTATTACCAAATTAATGACCTTATAAGTAGCCGTCACCTTAAAGGTTTTTCTCCAAAAGTATCATTACAGTTTGTTTTTTAAGTTAATGATTGTAAAGTTTAATGTTATCTCCTGATGTTTTTTTGTCGCAAGGTTATTCACAAGGCGTGACACTCCCCCACTTGTTAGTTTCTTCGCGGTTTATAAAACAGTGCGCTCTCTCAGTACTGAAGCCACATCAAGAACTTAGTTTTGCAGAGATCATTAGCTGCCAGGAAGTACTCAAATAAGCCTCGTATTCAGGAGACATGGTGCTGACATTTCTGGTCATCACAAGAATACATTGACACTTTCGCCCGAAATCGAACTAGCGAATGTACTCACAACACCATCCGAACAGACTGTTCCCAATCGAGAAAAAAATTTTATTTAGAGTTTCCGTTGAATTATTCTTAGTTGCAAGAACTACGTTAATTCAATATTTTGTTTTAAAATGTTGAGACGAAATGTGTAATGAAGAAAAATGCAAAAGATGTCCCTTGGCTGGTATTTTGCCGAAACTCATTCATATAGAGAATTACGACCGTAATTATCTGTCATGAAATATTTCCTATCCTAGAAACCGCGGCGGCTCGCCCATAAGCGCTTCAGAGCTTCCCCCTGAAATTATTTTAAAAGATTGTATTTTCGTTTTTATTCTAATTGGCTTACTCTTCCACTTTGAAAATTCAGTAATAAACGAAAATGATAAAAAGTAATAAAAAATGTAAAAGGAACAAGGAAAATCAATCAAGAATTAAGAGAGAGACAGACCAGAGCAGCAGAAAATTTTGCCTCTCCTCAGAATAGGAAATTAACGCAATGAGCAACGCGAAGCGGGAGAAAAGTAACCCTTTCTCCACTTGAAATTGCATTCATTTGAGCTGCACTCCGGAGCAGCTTACGATGGGCGCGACTTCCTCATTTGGCTTATTTTTTTCGCTTTTTCTCAGTAGTTCAGTGGTTAAGTAGTTTTTTCAAAATTCAATTGTGGAGGAGTTGTAATTTTTTGCTTCTTTATGTTCTTTCGGGTCCTGATTACGAATCTGAGAATTGCCACCAATAATTTTTTGTTGGAATTTTAGTTATAGCCAAAAAACATGAAAACACATTTTTTTTTTTTGGCTTATAACTCAAAAACTATCAGTTTTTAGTATATCATCATTACATACCAAAATATCAGCACAAAATTAACTACAACTTAGGTCTATACAACTTTTGGAGCACTGCTTGTTTCTGAGCTGACGAGTCGCCACAGCATAGAAATCTTTTATTGAATTTGTTTGCTCATGGAAAAATTTTCGTCTTATTTATTTATGTTTGTAATAATTTATTATGTTTGTTGTTTGTATTTTATTGTATTTATATTGTTATTTGTATTTTGTATTGTATTACTTATATCACTTTGTATTGTATTATCTAATTTTTTGTATTATATTGTATTGTATTTTATTACGCTAATATTTGTATTGAAATTTTTCTTCCCGCCTACTCGCGACATGCTTTACAAACTTTCGGTAAGCAGGGTCAGCGTGGGCAGTAAAAAAGAGAAAAAACACCACAATTCTAAATTTGTGTCGGATTTTGCATTCAGTTGGTCAGCTAGAAGAGGTCTAAAATTCATACACGATTCTCTCCACTATACGATAGACATAAAAGCAAAACCACGCCACATTATAGAAATATGCAATAAAGTCGAAAGGAGAACACTCTCTCTGGTTTAGTTAATTACACACTCAAATTCTGAACTCATTGGTTTGGTTTGGGATGATAAATAGTTATTTTTAAAATGTTTTCTTAATGTGGCACCAGGATGTCCTTCATATATGTGATATTAGTCGTACGTGAGTTATTAAAATATTCATACTGACTATTCACAATCGTACTGTTTTGTTACGCACGTTTATGTAAAGAAAAAGCATTGCTACAAAATTCCGTTAATGACAAATTTAGAATTATTTATTAACATTAACGAACAAATTGCACAGAAAAATAATTAGTATCAGCGATAAGCGAATTTTTTTAATTTTAAAATGGTGTAAAAATACTCTTTTTTATCTTATATGATGCTCCAATGTTATCGAAGGAAAACGTTAAAATGCTGATTAATTTTTAATAAATTAAAAATTTAAATCTGATTTTGATAAATCTTTTCTTAGTGAGTACCAACTACCCAAGAAGCAACTACGTGCCAAATTTGACAGAGCTAGATTCAATGGTCTGTCCTATAGAACACTTTGAACGATTTTCGCATCACGCATCACAAAATTGGCAGACAGTATGCCAGCCTAAACATTATTCTGTTAAACAGTGATTGCAATTGAGAGAAATCTTGCCAGTCAGTTTACTTCAAAAAGCTCAGCAAAACTTTTCATCTTCATCCATTATTTTTTTAACAAAAATTATGATCTCAATATAATTAGAATAGTTGATAGGTCATCATATGATTAATGATGTATCATGTCACTAGGCACATACTTAAGATTAATGCGTCTTCTCTTTTTTTTAACTGTGTGCATACCTACAGTTATTGTTTTATTTAAAATTAACCCAAATTTTGCATGGATATTCCAATGAAGTATAAATTATTATAGGATACGTTCCACTCTCTTTGTTAGTTCCTTTTTTTATGACCTTCATAATTTCAACTTTGGAGACGACCGCCGATACTTTTTTGTTGATGAGAAAAATTTTAGCTGACAAAATATAAATATTTCATCGCACCTTAAAGAGAAAGTATATCCAGATATCCTAGAAACAAGTTCAAGGCTTTTCGCTGTGATTTTGTGTTGCTAAGAGTCAAATTTCTGACTTTTTTTAAACACTTTATTTAATTTGACTCGCTTCATGTTTGTAAGAATAAAATTTTGAAGTCGAATTTTCATTCATTTCCTGATGTACTACAGTTTAAAAATTTTGTACACTTACGTATTCAATATGAAAGTATGCTATTTTACTCTGTATTGAACTTAAAATTGTCTTATTTAACACAAGTAAATCGAACTTAAGGTAAATTGATTTATTTAACTAAATTTTTAACCTTGGTTCCACCTGGCCCCTGAAAAAAATGGCTTTCAAGTTCGCTTAATATTTATAATGATGAATTATAAAATAAAAACTAAAAAAGTAGAAAATAATTAAAACAAAAATGCTTCTTTTTGAAATAATAAAAGCGTATTCTTAAAAATTATTTTTATTAACTTTATTGTTATTTTCTCGAATATGAAGTATAGAAATAGAAGGAATTGTAATTGCCAATGAATTCGACCTCGAAATTTTGATCAATCTCTTCGATATAGACCTCAACAAGTCTGAAAAAGAGACAATTTTTTGAGTTCTGCTTGGCTGTCTTTTTGCGAACATGAAAATTCAGAAATGGAACGAGATAGGAAGATGAAATTTTTTATTTGGTGGTTTACACCAAAATTGTATATCTGCATCTATATTTGGACGAAATCTAATATTCTAAATCTCTCTGATTGCACGTCTGTCCGTCCATAAGAAACTGGAAACGATTACTCACAAACGCAACGACCTAGATGAATAAAATCTAGCATAATTTGTCACCAAAATTACAGATGTAAATCAAATTTTAGATCCAATCTATCGCTGCGTTAACTGTTTGTCGGTAAGTCTGTTCGAGTGTTTGTGAACTCGATAATTCCAAAGCAATTCATGTGGATGAGTTGTAGAATGCTATTATAGATTAGTGTCAGATAGGACCGAATCCTCCCAAGGGAAGGCTATTGTTCTAAAATACCACTTCTCTTCACTTAATGATGAAACTGGACGCAAGGCACATTGTGTAAGCATATATGGAAATTGAGGTGAGAGCACTCAGCTGATTTTTAAAAATTGTGGACATTTTAACAGTGATATTGGGACCTTTTGGATTTCCTGGCGACTTTACATGTACGAAGGTCTCGAATTCAATATAAAATGTTCTTCTTTGGTTCACTTTGGAGGGAAAGAATTCGTTTTGTCATTGCAGTTAAGAACATGTTACAAACTTTTTATTTTCATCAGCTTTCAATATTATTTCCGCCCTGCAGGATTTCGAATTTACGCAGCTTTGCCTAAATATACCAGTAACTGTCATAACTTATATAACACCTCAATAAGTTATATAACACGTTTAAAATTTTCATTATCGATTTAGCATGTACCAAGCCCTAATATACAGTGGAACTTTGAAATCTGTTAATTTGTAAACCTGGACCCCTCCTAGATCACCGCGGTCCCATCTGTTATCTAAAAGCAAGCAATCTAAAATAACAAAATTCAAGATTATGTTGATGAAAGTTCAGAGAATGAAAATGTCTCTTGTTAAACATAAAAGGTTCTCAATTCATTGTACTTCTTGGTGATGACGCAGAAAACATCCTTGAATATTTATTAATGCGTAGGAATTATTTAATACATGGAATAAGACGATTATAATTTAATGCATATAAAAATGTAGCTATTTTTTAATACACATTAATGCGCTGTGATTCCTCAAAGATCGTGTCTGTGGAGGAAGCATACAGACTCTCAATGAATTGAAAGCAAGCATAACACGCCATGTTGCCGCAATTCGTCTAGGAACCCTTCGCGCTACTGCTGAACGCGCTATAACACACTCTTAACATGCACTTGACGCAAATGGAATTCACATTGAACATATGCAGTGATTAAATGAAGTTTTGTGTTTCCAATTTATGTTTTCTGTTCTTCATGCGCCCCTTTCTCACGTGGTGGTGGAAAATCGAACATTTTTTTTATTGCAGATTCCCCATAGCCCATATAACGAATACTATGCCAAGTTTCATACACACCAGTCTACCAGAATGGACTCTACATAGGTGTAAATAAGGTTACTTTAATCATAACCGCCCTGTATAATACGTATGTATTAAGATGTACTTCTATATAATACGTTATTTAATACATGTTAATTATACGTAGTGATGACGCAGAAAATATTATTTAATACATATTGATGCATCATGCAAGTTTTATTTGGTGAAAATAATTTAAACACAGCGAAAAGAACGAATCTAACTATAAACAAGTAATAAAGTGTTCCTGATTTTTTAAATGTAGTCCGCTATATTATACAAGTTCTTTCTATCATAAAACTCAGATTCACATAGCATGGCAATTTTTATGAACCTGACAATCCCGTAATATTGGTGTTAACTATATATATTTGTGTGAAAAAGACCACTTCTGTTTACTTATAAAACATACACAGAAACCCCTTGCATTATGTAGAATCAGAATCAGATGGCTGATCTATAGGGTTGCCATACGTCCCGTATATACGGGACTGTCACCGTATTCCACTTCTCAATCCCGTATCTCTTCTTGTCCCGTTTTCTCGAATGAGAAGAAATAGAAGTAATATTGCATATTTACAAGTAAGAAATGTCGGTATTGGCAACACTGAGATTCTATTCAACCAGTTTGCATATCTAAATGATTATTTAGAGAAAAATAATAACAACCAAAACTGCGAAGCAACTATGAAATTGAGGATGAAAGAGAAATGGCTAAAATATTTTGCAGATACGAAGTATATTGATCGGGAGCCATGTCTGTACGGTAAAGTCTGTAAATCTTTGCGAATACGTATTTGCCATTCCAGGCTACGATGCAGATGTACAGAATATTTGCCATAATTCCAACTCAACGGCTGGACGAAAGTAACAGATTGTCAGTGGAGCCAATTGAAGCAATTTTGATTTGTCGTTATAATTTTAAAATGACTTGCGCCAATTTTATATTTAAGTGAAAGAAGAAAATGATATAATTAAAAAAGTAAACTCAACTTTAAAAATGACTGTGCTAAAAATAATTAGCCTTGCATCATTTTTATTATTCTACCTATTCATCTATTAACTTGCTTAAACTTTATTGATTTTTTCAGACTAAAATAAAACATTTCCTACCCACTTCTTTTATGTTTTATTTATTTAGAACTGAAATATCCCGTATCTATGATTGGCAATTATGGCAACCCTACTGATCTAGCAATCCTACTATTGAAAGTGACATGCAACATCTTCCTTCTCATTAAAATTTTAAACTTGGTTATTTGGAATTAATGAATATTTAAAGTCAATACAGGGTGCCGAGAATTCTTGAACACATTGCAGAAGTATGTAAAAAAATATCTAGGAGAAGTGGCGTTAATCGATGTCCCGTATTACTAACACGGCTCCTATGTTTTGTTTCAAAGCGCTGTTATTCCCAGAATCTAATGGTTGGCGTTTGGTATGGGCTGATGAGGATTGTATGAGATGTTAATGTTTTGTGTGGTTTTGGGTCATTTTTGGCACGTTTACTTCTGTAGTATCTTTTCTAATGATCGTTGAAAAACAATCAATGCACCATCGGATAGAACAAACAATTTTTGTTCTAATGAAGTTTGTTTTGAATTTTTAACATAATTTACTGAATTTTGAGAAATTTTTAAACAATAGCCACTTTTCATTTATATTTTTAACTTTCAATTCTTATTTCTTTGCTTCCGACGTAATAATTACGCTATCATTTTCAATTTTTTTAGGTATAAAATTTATCCCTGCTTTAAAAGAAGAATTGTTAAAATATGTTTTCTCCGATTTCCTATGAATTTTTTTATTGATCAGTTCAAAACATTTTTTCTCGCATATCCGAATCGACGAAGCTTTCGTCCGACCCAGGGTTACTCTGCGTTCCCAGAACGCATTTCAACTATCCGATTGGCTGACTGTATCAAGCGAAACTCACGTCATACTCTCGATCATTTTATCAAGTCAGCTAATCTTAATTACTTCATTTTACTGATCCAAGAATCATTTCATTTATTTGTTTTATACGTTTGATAGTCGCGCATATATGCTGATATCTTTAGTTAAAAGAATGTTCCTGCGTGTACTTTAACTAAAAATCGATGGTGAAATCAATATTATATATACATGTTTTGATTTCGTTTTCAAAACTTTGGGCTTTTTTTATTTTGTTGAAGTCATTATACCACGGGCAAAGCCGTGAGCGTACTGCTAGTATAACTATATAGATTACTGTCAGAGATAAATGCATTTGCATTAGCCAAATATTTTTCACAACCGTGCAAAAAATATTTAATTTTGCAAATAAAAATTCATTCTGATATTGAATAATTTCATGAAACATCTAACATCGTAGTCTAGTGGAAACTTTTATTAAGAAAATGCAAGCAACAAAATATGACAGAATTCAATGAAGTTAATACAGATATATGAAACATATTTTCAACTAGTTCTTCCAGATAACTTCAGACTTTGAAATTTCATTCTGAAAAGGAATAATATAATATTAATTAATAACTAAATACAATTAAAGCGTATTAGATTGCATGAATTCATAAGAAATACTATTTGGGGTCTTTTGCGAATTTAGTAAGAATGCTAAATCTTGTCGTTTAATATAATAGTACTTGATAATCAAACAAATACTTAAGTTAATGCTAATGAAAAAACATTTAGATATAATAGTAAAACGCAGAATTAGTAGAAATTATGTTCTATTTTTCCTTAAACTTAAACCTATTCTGTTATTACATTTTGCCAACTATTTGCATCATCAGTTTAATTAGTAGTGGCTGAATTATAGCTCACGCGGCACTTTCTTTTCTTTTTATTTATAACATTTATTTATTATCATAGTTACTTTTGTTCATCATATTATATTTTTTTGTGGCAACAGTAGGAAAAAGTAGTTCCTTGAATTTAGTTCATTTTTCCGATGTAGATAGATTTCTCTCGTAAAGAAAGGAATAAAACTTTTAAATGGAGTATTCGCATTTTTATTATTTGATATGACAAACAAGCTAACACTAAGCTAATATTGCTTCTTTCATGTTTAAATAAGTAGAAGCCAGCAAATAAATATCCAGAAATGCCGTTTTTGCATTTTTTGGCCAAGATATTTTATTACAATTTCCCATGCTGAGCATATTTTCAATAAATTATTTTCACTCTAAGAATAACATGCGTTGTTGTGTTTATACGTTTTTATTTAATATAGCTCCTTTCGTGCTTTTAAAAATCGAATTTCTAATCGATTTTTCACTCATTTCCCGATGGATTGAAATTCTGTAATTTTGTACAGTTCTGTTATTATCAATTAATCGATTGAGGTACTTTCTGGTAGTTAATTTGAGGAAAATTGATGCCAAGATTGCATAAAAATTGTAATCTTGAATTATGAAATATAATGAAAACTAAAAAGTAGAAAATAATAAAAATAACAGATGAATAAACATCTTTTATTAGAATACTAAAAAGCAGAAAATAACTTTTTTTTTATCAAACTCGTGATAGTCAAAAAAAAATTATCAAAATAATATCATAAGATTGAAAATTCCTAAACATTCATTAAATGTTGTAAATACATTATAATTGAGATTAAAATTCGAGATGATTAGAATATTTCTATTAGCACTTTACGCTTTTACAGTTGAATCTCCAATTTCAACCACTGTTTGAACCTCCAAACTTTTGATTTAAAAATTATTTTCTACTTTCCTGTACACTAATAAAAAGTATGTTTTTCATAAACTTTTTTTAAAATTCCATTATTTTTATAATTCTTTCTTCCTATCTATCTAAACAGGATCAGTTATTTTAGAAACCCTATAAGTCACCGAAAGTTAGTTGTTGGGAAATCAAAGAAAACAGTTTTCCAACTAAATTTAAGTCTCAGTGACAACATTTTTGTGTCAAATTAAACTTCTTTTGGATGCCTAATTAATCTTGACTCCTGCAAGTGCTCTATATCCACTAATTTATTAGTTATTAATCGTTAAAATGCCTTGATTATTGGGTTTCTGTATGTTATGAATTAAAAATGTATCCGTGAAGGTGAAATTATAGTAATAAAACTGTTTAGAGCCAAAAACTATTAGACTACTAAAACTATAAGAACAAAAAAACTATTAAAACCAAGAACAATTAGAACCAAAAAACTATTAAAACCAAGAACAATTAGAACCAAAAAACTATTAGTAATACAACTATTTAGAGGTTCTTTATTTATTTATAAGAATAAAAATGGAAGATATCCGGCATCAATAATAAAGGAAAAAATAATTTATCAAATGGCTTGTCTTCGTGATCTGGATCACTGAATGTCTCAGTTGCCCAGTTAATGATACTATTGTAAAAAACTTTAAATTCACTTGGAGTGCAATCTAACGATTTCTGGAAGTTATCTATCTTATTTTTGTTTATGCAAGAAACCCGCTTGGATTGGCCGACGCAGGAAGCTCAATAAGTTCCCCACTGTTGTTTTTGGGTCGAAACGTACAATACTCACTATCCTGTGTTAAGGAGTTTCTCACGCTGTCTCTCTACGTCTAAAGAATCGATTCTTGCAATAAGTCAATTTCTAAAAATAGTTATTTATGGGGTTTCTGAAATAACTTATTCATTTTCAGTCTCGTTCATTTGGCCTGTATTAGTCTTTATCTCTTATATGACATGCTGTGCTTAAGATAACAAACTTGAAACGAACATTCTATAGCATTAAATTATAAAGCCACATTATGCTCTCGGAGAAGCAGGGATTTGTACTGACCTTAAGGTTCAGGAGGACAGTCCTCCGGCTTGATGCATTTCGAAGAGAATACCTTGTGTTCGAGCAGGACGAAACCTTCTTGGCATTTGCAGCCTATGTTCAACCTTCTGGTGCACTGTTCAGGTTGGGTACGAGGGGTAAGAAGGTAGCAGGACAATGGGCAGTCATCAAAGGGTCCGTGAGTTTTATTTACAGGGCAGTTTTGATCTAAATCAAAGAAATCAAGCCTGTTAAATGATATATAGCTATTAAACTCCATTTAATATTGCTATAATATTCACAGCAGTTTAAAATTCACGTGATGGTCGATCCCTCTGGCACACGATCTTTACGGGATCAAATGGTTTTCCATCTGCCATCCAGGTTTGAAAACTCTCGAAAATTTGCATGTGAAATTAAGTCCATCTTTGAAAATAATCGTTACTGAGAACAATCATTTTTACTCAAGAAATTATATACATGTAATGATTTAACTTTTTATCTTCTTTAAATTAATTATTTTTAGCGCTACTTCATTTTCAATTACTTCTACTTCAATCTTAAAGAACCACACTTCTACTTGAACTTCCAGAGTCAGGAGTTTTTACCGGGGAGTCTCCCTCTACCGAGTATTTAATCTCTCTGCGCATTTTTAACTTCACTTTTTTTAAAAAACACGTAACCTGGCTGCTCCGACGCGCCACTTCGCGCTTAACTCTTCAATTCTGGTCATGGATATTCGTTAAAATATGATTCATTAACCTATTTAAAAATAACCTGCATTATCCTCTAAGAATGAATAAATCGAATTTGTTTAACTACTGCCTTTTATTGAAGCAGATTGTGTACACCTCACTTTAAGAATAATGTTCCATACATGCATACAAATTACGGCTATTAGCTGTTCCGAAAAATGCCAGCTTAATCGAAGTTCGAAGGGCAATTCTAATTTAAATTAACACAAAACAAACCATGGTATGATTGAAAACCGACACCTCATCATACGAACAACTATTGATTCAAACCAGTTCTGTTTAAAGACAGTGGTTGTTCTTCCAAGTTTACTTCTTCATAAAGCATCAGCTTGAATTAAGCAATCTCAATAATGAAAATACCGAAGTTTATTATGAATATTCATCCTCATATACATAGTTACTTAAATAACTGCAAAAAATAATCAAAATATAGAAGACAGGAAGATGGAAAAAAACATAGTACAGTGCGAAAAAACCATAAAACGTACAAAAAAATAGTTGCAGCTAACATATAGGAAGGAGTACTTACAATAAAATAGTAAAACTGTAGAAAATAATAAAGCCAGAAAATATTAGTAAGCAACATATGTGTCATACACATCTTTAGTAAATGAAGAGATTAAAACAAAAATGAAAGAAAGGAAAATATGAAATTTGGTCAAATATTTTAACAAATTAACAATGTATTCGAATTCATCATATCATTTCGATATGAGTCATATTTAAGAAAAGAAATAAATCTTCTGTAAGGCCCTGAATTATAGAAAGGATAAGATACTATTATATTTGTGTCAGTTTTGTTTGTAATCATCACCAACAAAATTTCTACCATTGCAGAAAACAGTGTTAAAAAACCTTGTTTTTCATTTCAAGAGATAACAAATATGCTATTCTTTTTCCTGAATCCCTTCTAAGGTGTATAAACGTGTTAAATTATATATAATTAGAAGCTTTTAAGTCAGTTTAAAGTTCCAAATTTCCTATAATTATGCTATTATTCAGTGTAAGCCAAAAAGAATTTCGCCGTGTGACCCACCAAGTGAGAAAGCGTTTGAAAGTGAAGTGCGAGTCATTTTATTACATTGGTGTTTTCATCAAGTAAATTCGCATTATAGCTTCAGCATTAAGTCTTGCCAAAAAGCTCGCGTTCAAATAAGTGAAATGAGTGAAAATGATTTTTCAGTTGTTCAAAAAGTATGTCAGATAGAACTGACTAAGAACCAGCGGGAGTGGCCTCCCCTAAACTTTCTCGTATACTTTTCAAACATTTGTCATTTCCCTTCCCCCTGCGTTGATAAAAAGTTCGAACCAACTGTAACCCAGAATGCAATGACTATCAGAAGGTTTTTCATTGTTGATTATAGTGATAGTAAAATATTGAGGTGAAGAATCATATTCAAAAAGATACGTATGTATTAAAATTTCGCAATATTTATTTTTTATCAAACTCTAGCAATGCAAGTTCCGCGTGCGGAGAAGAAAACAGGAGAATAGCTTGCGCATGCGCAGAGATTGCTTCCAATACGCAAGTAAAACGAGACGCCCTAAATGTTTGATTCCATGTCCAAAATTTGATAGAAACCTACAAATTATGTTTAAAGACCACATACCAAATTTATCCCCGTAGCTCTAATAGTTTTCGAGTTATCGTGTTCACAGACAGACAGACAAACATAATTCCAAAATTGTGTTTTTCGGACTCAGGGAGGTCTAAAACATGGAGATTCGTCAAAATCTCGAGTTCGAATTTTTTGACGATTACAATACTTTCTCTTTGTATATTTCGTATAGGAGAAAGTAAAAAAACGGCAGTTAAATCTTTTTTTATTTAACCCTGGAACGTTAACGTTACTTCGGGTTTGAATGAGAAAAGGAGTCATTCCGACTCAACGTTACCGTTCCAGGGTAATTTTGAAACAAATATTCAATATGTGTGTCGCAGTGCTAACTACACATTAGTCTGGCTGTGTTATCATCCTCGATTCGGAACAAAAACGACACAAACAGTATACATATTCTTTAGGTGCGTCGTTTCTTGTCCTTTACGCCGACGTAAAACATTACTGAGAAGTATCAAAGGACTGTTTGAGAAAAAAACATTATGAACCCTAACTCCTTGTAATTTGACATAAAAATATCAAATTGCATGTTGATTCCGTTTAAAATATTATAATATTTGAGCCCTCTTCTGCTACACGATACCTCGAGCCTTCAAACATTTTAAAATTAAGACTTTGTGTACCAGACAGGACTGACTCATAATTTTCGCTCAAATGAGCTAGGCATGATATTTATTAAGAATTGTAAATGAAGATATAGAGCAGTTAAAACTCTGACACACTCTGATTTTGTAAGAAATCGTGTTTTCCGTTTCTGTATGATACCTAGGTCAATTTAGCAAAAATTGTGGGTTGCTTCATCCTAGCTTATAACATTTGATTTGAGAAAACTACAGACGGATCAAAATTTCCAATAAAGATTTCCCGCATGAATTTGTATCGCAACAATCTATATCCATATACGGAAGGCTGCATTCTTCACGAATAAAAATCCTAACCTCGGATGCAAATGCAGGCACATTTTAATCAGGTGGAATATTAAATTAATAGAACCTGGAGAAAATTATCCAATTTTATTTTTTTCCAAAAAAAATGTTTCTAACAAAAACCTTTATGCTTACTCATCGATTGATACAATGACGCCCAAAAATATGCAATACAAGAACACAGTTTTTGTTTTAATACCATGACATGCTCCATTCCGCCAAGCTAGACTATTTTATTCAAACTGAAATAGTGTGCCAAGTGAATATGCAGCTGAGCTCTGTCCAGTGTCGTTATGGTTACTTGCAACACAATCAGAGGCACGAAATTATCACAATGAAGCTTCAAAAAGGAATTAACGTTGCGGAAAGTTGCATTACAACCATTGTGATTGCTACAATGACTTCATTGCAATCATTATGATTGTTATACTGTGAGTGTGTCTCGCTTTATGTGGAAGTTCTTCCTAATCACGCTCGTTGAATATATGGTTGCAAGTTCGCTCTTTATATCAAAACTTTTATGAGATTTAATGTATGTTATTTACAAAGTGAAATCAGTTTTGAAAGTCAGTTTTAGATTGTAACACAGAACATGGTTGAAGAAAATTATCGGCAAATGATATTAAAACCCTCTGAGCGGTTAGCTATTTTGATGTACTAGATTTAAAGTCTTAAAAATTTGCATTCAATGTGAATAATTGAATCTTTATTGCGTTTAATAAAGTCTCCGAAATCTTAAGAATATTTTATCAGTTTAAGACATTATACATACGAACATGAATACATGCTTTTGAACTCAATATGAGAAACGGAAAAATACGTGTAAAACGCTTGGAGGGTTAACATATTAAGGTGAAACATGCATTGGCAGCCCGAGGCCCGGGCAAACTGGGGTGCCACAATAGCGGGAGTGTGAAAGAAAGAAAAATGTTTTAACAGACTTGAGAAATAAAGCCGCATAAATTCGTTGAATATATTATATTATATTCAACTATTCGTCTTCGGCAGCCAGCTTGTTCGCCGGAAATATAATTTCAATTGAATCTCTTGTGTATAATTTGATATTCATGGTTCCCTTAACAAAGTAATTTTAAATTCCAAATCGTGATAGATATTTAAATCATGTTCTTTCGGTAGCTTTCCACATATTCTGTTCGTTGTCTGCATGAACGTCTTTAATGGATGGATTCCAGTAACTGTCTATGTCTTGTATCATACAATGGCATCATCTTCACTCTCTTATTCCTCTTGAAATGCGTTTGATTTTAACTTTAAAATGGTGCGGCACATTTTACTTACAGCAGCATGTTAGCTGAATGAAAATATGCTGATTAAAACATATCATTAAACATAAAAAATATTACCTTAGCTTTCAACAATGCAAGAGAAGCGCGGAAATAAATATTTGTTTAAACAATAAAAACGGTTTGAATTGCTCTGTAACAATGAAAAACATTGTTGTAAATTATGCCATAAAATATTTTTTAAATTTATTAAAATTAGAGAAAAAATCGTACGGCAACTTAATTGAAAAGGTAATTTTTTGCACTTTCAGGTCGTGTAAAAATAAGTTTTGTGCTTTAATATTTTCGAAAGTTATTAAGGATCAACGCCGAAATTTCTCTTAATTTCTAATTAATTAAAATTTCAAAAAAGTTCTCCATGTTGCACATTCCCACCCACCAAAGCAGGTTTGTATCAAATTTTGTAGCTCTAGCTCGAGCGGTGTGCCCTGCAGAGCGCCAGCACATAGACACTTCGACACACACATTCTCCTTCACTATTAGTAGATATAATTAGTCTCACCATAATAGTAAGTCCTATTTGCAAATAAAACAAGCATATTTCTAAGTAAAAGTTTGTTTGACATTTAGAATACAGACATGAAGGAATTTTAAAAAATACGTTGGTTGGGAGGGCCGCCATTTTTTTTGTCTTGCCCAATTGATAATGTTATTTCGGGCCGCTTCTGGAAACATGCAACATTTGAAACTCGAATGCAGCGACAAATTGTACATCAAAGAAGTTTAATAAAAATAGTTTTTAAAAAGCACTTTTAGAAGAGCACGAAAAAGTAGAAATACCTTTTTAATTTAAGTTTTCTACTTTTTGGTCTTTAATTTGTAACTCATTTTCATAAATACTACGAAGAATCGAAATCAATTTTTTTCTTAAATTCACTAACAAGTGACGCCACTAGTATGTAATAAAACTTTAATTAAATTAATAAATTAATTGATAATTAAGTTCTGAAATTATAAAAAAAGTGTATTGTCATCGAGAACGCACACGTGTACAAAGTCTCAATATTCTAGCACGTTAGAAAAAGAGTTAAAAATCGCCTACAAAATTCCATCTTTAAAAAAAATGAAACAAGTCAAGTTAAAATGAAAAGTGTGTAATAAGAAAATTCGGTGCATATTAAATGATTGAGAAGAAGAAATATCGAGGAACTCTGCGCTTAAAATAAATATTGAGACATTATTTTTAAAATTAAATCTTGTTGAGAATTTTTTGTATTTTTTAATGTGAATTATTTATTTATAAGGACAATGCAGGACATTATTGTCAAAATAGGGACATTTTTTTCAAGCCAATAAAAAAAGTCTCAATCCGGAATGTCTAGTCACTGCAGTCAGACCAAAAGGTAATTCGCAAAAGGAGGTAAGTGGCGTTGCGACCGGGTGGGCAAGGGGATACAGATGCCCCGGGCGCCAGTTTTAGGGCCGACATGGAATCAAAACATTACTGCATTTATGCCATTTTTTAAGCAGAATACGAATAGAGAAAGTGAAAATTATATCATGTCCCAGGGGCCACCTCCGCTTTCTAAGCAAATGACGACTGGGATTTTTTAAAAAATCATATTCGTTGAGCGCCACCTACCCTCGTTACGCCATTGGCCATGTGGATAAAACGTTAATGTGTTTGTGGCACTTTTTAAAGACAAATACTATAAGGAATCGAAAAAAGCCCTGCCCCGGCGCTGTTTACACAAGCTAAACCACTAATTTTGACAGAAAGGGAGGCGAATAAGTCATATTATGAGACGGGCGCCACTTACCCTAGGTACGCCACTGCAGAAGATTGTGAGAAAGAAAAACCCACATAACATCAGAAAATGCATAACATAAGAATAACATAAAGTAAGATTGTTGTAGTACAAATGTAAAAAATCTGGGTTTGAAACATACGGAATTATAACAGAAAAGCCATCATTTTTACACTTTTATTTAACTTGACTTATTCCATATTTGTAAAGAGAGAACTCTTTAATCGATTTTTCACTCTCTGATATGCTGAAGGTTAGATGTTTTGCACATTTTTGTATTCACGACGGCAATACAATATTTTAATGATTTCAAAACGAAAATCATAGTGGCGAAAGTCCGAAATTCATCGTTTGGAGAAAATAGCGTTTCAAACGCTCGAAAGTTAATTATCGGTTAGTTCAGATTAGTTAGATCAGTTGTTAATCAATTATGAATCATAAATTAGGAACTATAAAGTAGTAAACGAAATTTAAAAAATTCTGCACTATTCTACATTATTAAGAATATATTTTTAAAAATTGTTTTATTTAACTCTTGCAAAGACAGGGCATTTCCTTCACAATATTTCAACAAAATACATCTAAAATTTTTCTATATATCTTTATATTGAACGTTAATTAATTTAATTCATAAGCTTGATTTTCATAGTGGACTTAATGTTTACCTTACTAGAATATTCATTATCCCTACTTACGAATTCAGGAGGTAGATATGATTAATTCGTAGATTTTCTTTTCATATCTTATCTTTATTACTAAAACCACAAAGGGCAGCAAATCTCAAATGTTTTGAACACAACAACTTACAAAATAATCCCTATATTAATTAATGCCATTAAATTATTATATTACTTAATTCTTAAATAATTTAAGTATATTTATCTTGGGGGAAAAACTTACCTTCTTGCGCCACAGCTACCACAACCAACAAGAGCAACGAAATCAAAAACTTCATGTTTGCGAACTTTTTCTGGCCAAAACCCAGAACTAGCAGATAACATCAAGAAGCCCTTATATATTCTATAAAATTCATCCGATCTAAGATTACGTAATTCTAGACCAACTGGAATGACGATGTGACTTCCTCCTAATTGCTTCGGCACACTTTTTCGATCTCGGTGGAACTATTTGTTGTTCTGACGGAACTTTCAGTATTTAAAAATAACAAAACTCATCTGATAATTAGTATATACATGGCCTTTCGTACCAAACTGTAACTTGTTTTCGTGGATGAAAATCGAATGTTCCGATGGTCAAGGTCGATCATATCCTTAATCACATAATTTAGCTACTAGTATATTCTAAATGCAACGTTTTCAAAATTTCTAAATCGAAGCTATCTAATAACCCTTATATTTATAAAAAATAACTGACCAACACATTAACTGAAAAACATTAAGACCTCGTGATGAAATATTAGATTAGAATGTTCTTTTAATATTTAATTTTAGTGAAGTTTCAAGGGCAAAATATTAGGAAGTTCTTCCAAAAATAACCATAGTATGGCTTCGAAATCGGACAATATTCTAAGAAATCAAGGACAAAACGAAATTTGGAGGGGCTTTTGATTGATTTTAGAGTAATTGTTTTGCGAACCATTCAGATTTAGGTAAATGCTGTATATCATAAAATGAACAAGAAATTACACTGTCAAGTAAGTTTATTGATAAAATGCTAATTTTAACTACAAATTAGTTGCGTATGCATTAAAATGTTTCATAGTAACCCCTTAATAAAAAAAAGTTTTCCAGTCTATAATTATTTTTTCCTTACATGAAATTAAAGAGCACAATTTGCCTAGAAATATACAGATTTCTTATTATTAAATACCCATACCCTAAGCGGAATATGGGAAAAAGGAAAATCAGATTTTTCTAAACTAATCAGTAAAACTTAATTAAAACTCCGCCTTGATTTTAAAGATCTCATTAAGATTTTCTTATAACTAAAAGAAACATATTTAGCTCATTTCTGTCATAAAATTTTTGCTTACTAATCTTTAAAAATTTTAGAATCGTTTCATTTCTTACTTCTATTTTTTTTTTACATTGCAGATAGTTTGTGAAATTTTCTTAACGATGCTTTCAACCAAATATAATTTATTTTCTTTTTCTAAGATAAGTCGCAACGTCACCATTTTTAATACATGCACAAAACTTGAGAATTCTCGTCAATTTTGAAAACAAATGATGAGACGTGCTATTCTTTCAACTGAATACCAGACATGTCAAATGTAAAAAATATCATTCAAGCTGTAAGAATGTGTGCCGCAAATATCTGAAACTAAATATCTCGTATTATGTGCAATAATCATGAATCACTATTTTCTGTGGCATAAGTGTACAGTCGTTGGAGACAAGAATAATAGCGGAGGCTAATGTGTATTATGGTAAGAGGACTTTATAAAGCATAACAAACGTATTATTGTTTTACATTCTCATATACGAAATGTCTGTCTGTCAAAACGATATCTAACTGAAGAACGAAACAAACTAGAAGAATATAAAAGATAAAATATTGTAATCGTCAAAAACATCATCCTCGAAATGTTTGGGTGAATTTCCACGTTCTGAGTCTGAAAAAACCATTTTTGGAATTACATCCGTCCGTGCACACGATAGCTAACTGAAAAAAAAGATATAATTAGGCTAATAAAATTTGATATGTGGTCTTTATAGAAAGATCTGCATCAAATTTTTATCTGAATCCTTCAACGGGATGACATCTGTCGATTCATTTATTTATACGTAAGTGAACTCTATAATTCAAAAGCGCAGCAATCAAGTGGATGAATTTCAGTATATTTTTTTTACACCAAAATTTGAGATGAGTGCCTGATTTTGAACCAAATCGTTTAATGGACAGACTATCTGTTTACCTGTATGTGCGAAAATGACATCTCAAAAACTCATCAAGAAAGATAAATGAAACTTTGAAAGTAATCTTGACACCAAAATTTTAGATCTGTGTAAAATTGTGAACCCAATCAGTAAACGGGAAGAGTTCCAAAATGCACATTCCATTCTCTTAATATACAAGTGGTCATAAATTATTGTACCCATTTCAAAAATTAATAAAGAAAACTAATAATGTTACAACTACTTTTCTTTTTTCAAATGAGAGAGCAAATACAAAAGTTTTTTCAGATAGATCGCGTACCATTACGGCGTTCTGAATTTGCTACAGCGAGAGATTTCCATACGCAGTGCTACTCAGCAGAAGCCAATGAGCGTTTTCTAGTTTCATTTCTAAGTTTTTCTTTAATATCTCGCAAACTATTCAGTTATCGAATTGCAATGGAATTAACAAATTAAAGAGCGTAAAATTCAACACAAATACATGCTTTTATTTTGCTTTCAGCTTTAATAGTTTCGTAGATAATGGATCTCAAAAATGGGAGATGCCCAATAATTTACGACCACCGCACTGCAGGTGACCTATCTGAAAAAAACTTTTTAAAATGAGTTCTTATTTCAAAAAACCGTAGTTGTAACATTATTAGTTTTTCTTTAATTAATTTTTTAACTGTGTCGAATAATTTATGACCACCCTGTACAATGATGCATCCTACAAAGCTAAACATAAAATAAGCCATATTGTGGAAGTATACGGGAAAAGTTCAGAAAAGAACATTTTTGTTGTTTTATTACGAAATTAATGACCTTAAAAGTAACCGTCACCTTAAAGGTTTTTTCTCCAAAAGTATCATTACAGGTTTTTTTTAAGTTATTGATTGTAAAGTTTAAAGTTGTCTCCTAAAGTTTTTTTTTTGTCGCAAGGTTATTTACGAGGCGCGACACTCCCCCACTTGTTAGTTTGTTCGCGGTGTATAAAACAGAGAGCTCTCTCAGTGCTGAAGCTACATCAAGAACTTAGTTTTGCCGAGAGCAGGAAGTACTCAAATAAGCCTCATATTCAGGAGACATGGTAATTTGGACAATTATCTGTCATGAAATATTTCGTATCATAGAGCTTCCTCCCCCCCCCTGAAATTATTTTAAAAGATTGTATTTTCGTTTTTATTCTAATTGGCTTTCTTTTCCACTTTGAGAATTCAGTAATCAACGAAAATGGCAAAAAAGTAATAAAAAAATGTAAAAGGAAGACGGAAAATCAATCAAGAATTAAGAGACAGACCAGAGCTGCAGAAAATTTTGCCTCGCCTCAGGATATGAAATTAACGCAATAAGTAACGCGAAGCGGGAGAAAAGTAACCCTTTCTAAACTTCAAATTGCATTCATTTGAGCTGCACTCCGGAGCAGCTCACGATGGGCGCGACTTCCTCATTTGGCTTTTTTTCGCTTTTTCTCAGTAGTTCAGTAGTTTTTTAAAATCCAATTGTGGAGGACTTGTAATTTTTTGCTTCTTTATGTTCTTTCGGATGCTGATTACGAATCTGAGATTTGCCACCAATAATTTTTTGTTGGAATTTTAGTTATAGTCAAAAAACATGAAAAAAAATTCCGTAAGTTTTTTTGCTTATAACTCAAAAACTATCAATTTTTAGTATACCATCATTACATGTCAAAACATCAGCACAAAATTAACTACAACTTAGGTCTATACAACTTTTGCAGCACTGCTTGTTTCAGAGCCGACGAGCCGCCACTGCATAGAAATCTTTTTCTGAATTTGTTTGCTCATGCAATAATTTTCGTCTTCAGAATTTTAACTTTAACATTTCGAACTTTACTCTCAGATATAGATTTACATCTGATAATTTTCATTTTATTGTTTAAAATTAAAAGGTTGAGCTTACTGGGTTTCAACATTCAAAGTGCTCTCTCTTAGAACTAAACCTGTAGTCTTTCTTTTCTACGTGCATTTTAAGGCTACTTACAGATAAGCCATTCCGATTGCAGCGAAACTGTTTTGTATATTAGAGTTTTATTCGACGATTTTTACTTTCTAGCACATGAAGTATCGAAAGGCAAAATATTGTAAAAGCAAAGTATGATAAAAAAAAAATCGATCTTGAAATTTTAATGTATCTCTACGTGTTCGATCCCCTTGAATTCGAGAAAACGGCCTCTGTTCGTGAATATAAATCTTAAAACACAAACGAGTTGGATGAATGAAATTTAATATACTATCTTTACACCCATATTAAAGACCTGTGTCAAATTTTGAACGAAATCCGCCAGTAGGAGGTCTATCTGTCTTCCCATGAGAACACAATAACTCAAAAACATAGCACACCATATGGGTGAAATTTTATTATTTTTTATCAAAAGAACTATAGATGTTTTTTTCCAAATTTTGAAACAAATCCATCAACGGCTTGGTTATCTGTCGTTCCATCTACTCCAGGAATGGGCAAAATTTTTAGGGGCGTACCAAAAAAAAAAAAAGTTTGGCGGACCAGTATAATTTATTACAGAAACTCAATAAGGACTCAAAAATTTAAAAAATTCTTTAATACTAATGCGATGGATGAAGCTGTGATTGCATTTTTAAAAGCTATATTTTGCTATAAATATAGCATTTCTATAAAATGCATATGTAAAATTTTTATTATTATAAACTGCTATTACTATTTTTCTGGAGCGAGCCGTAGTTTGCCCATCACTGGACTATTCGTGTTTATGTGAAAGTCACAGATCAAAAGATTGATGAATTTCAGTCTAAACATCATAATTTTGTTTTATTCACAATTGTTTTTTCTAAGATTTTTTTCCTGTCTCTCTTTTCTAAATTGTATCTCAGACTTCG
>BGPR01022540.1:0-25248 GCA_013235015.1 Araneus ventricosus | reverse complement strand
CTAGCAGATAACATCAAGAAGCCCTTATATATTCTATAAAATTCCTCCAATCTAAGATTACGTAATTCTAGACCAACTGGAATGAAGAGGTAACTTCCTCTTAATTGCTTCGGCACATCTTTTCTGTCTCGGCGGAACTTTCAGTATCTAAAAATAACAAAACGCAGCTGATAATAAGTATAAACACGACCTTTCGTACCAAACTGCAACTTGTTTTCGTGGATGAAAATCGAATGTTTGGATGGTCAAGGTCGATCATATCCTTAATCACATAATTTATCTACCAGTATATTCGAAATGCAACGTTTTCAAAATTTCTAAATCAAACCTATGTAATAACTCTTATATTTATAAAAAATAACTGACCAACATTAACTGATAAACATTAAGACCTCGTGATGAAATATGAGATTAGAATGTTCTTTCAAAATTTTATTTTTGTGAAGTTTCAAGGGCAAAATATTAGGAAGTTCTTCCAAAAATAACCAAAGTATGGCTTCGAAATCGGACAGTATTTTAAGAAATCAAGGACAAAACGAAATTTGGATGGGCATTTGATTGATTTTGGAGTAATTGTTTTGCGAACCATCCAGATTTAGGTAAATGCTGTATCTCATAGAATGGACAAGAAATTACACTGTGAAGTAAGTTTATTGATAAAATGCTAATTTTAACTACAAATTAGTTGTGTATGCATTAAAATGTTTAATAGTAAACCCTTAATTAAAAAAAGTTTTCTAGTCGATAATATTTTTTCTTACACGAAATTAAAGAGTACGATTTGCATAGAAATATCTAGTTTTCTTATTATTAAATACCCATACCCTAAGCGGAATCTGGGAAAAAGGAAAATCAGATTTTTCAAAATTAGTCAGTAAAAATTAAATAGAACTCCGTCTTGATTTCAAAGGTTTCATTAAAATTTTCTTATAACTAAAAGAAATATATTTAGCTAATTTCTGTCATAAAATTTTTGTTTACTATTCATTAAAAATTTCAGATTCATTTCATTTTTTTACTTCTAACAGTAATGTGATTTTTTTATATTGCAGATAGTTCGTGAAATTTTCTTATCGATGCTTTCAACCAAATGTAATTTATATTCTCTTTCTAAGATAAGTCGCAACGACACCATTTTTAATACATGCACAATACTTGAGAATTCTCGTCAATTTTGAAAACAAATGATGAGTAGTGCAATTCTTTTAACTGAATATCAGATATGCCAAATGTAAAAAAAAATCAGTATGCTGTAAGATTGTGTGTCGCAAATATCTGAAACTAGATATCTCATATTATGTGCAATAATCGTGAATCACTATTTTCTATGGCATAAGTGTACAGTCGTTGGAGACAAGAATAATAGCGGAGGCTAATGTGTATTATGGTAAGAGGACTTTATAAAGCATAACAAAAGCCTTATTGTTTTTACATTCTCAAATACGAAATGTCTGTCTGTGAGCACGATATCTAACTGAAAAACGAAACAAACTATACGAATATAAAAGATAAAATATTGTAATCGTCAAAAACATCGTCCTCGAAATGTTTCGGTGAATTTCCACGTTCTGAATCTGAAAAAAACATTTTCTGAATTACATCCGTCCGTGAACACGATAGCTAACTGAAACCAGCGGGACTGGCCTCCCCGAAACTTTCTCGCATACGACCAGTAATGTGGGGTGGATAAACACCTAGTGGGTAGGTAAATATTCTTGGGGTATTTACCCACGGCCTGGTTATTTTGAGAAAAAAAATTATGAATGGTTATTTACAATGAAACATATCAAATTCATGAATTCCCCAACTTAATATTTTGCTACAGAATGATATTACGCAAGATTTCACCATACCTTCCATCTGGAGAATGTCAGAACGAAGTTAAGGTTCAGGGGGAGCCATAATTTCCGACGCGCGTGTGAGCGACTAGCTACAATTTAATTCGTAGACCGATAAAGTCAAACGCCAAATATACTAACTTAAGTGAAATAAGCGAAACGCTCGCCAACACACAGTCGTAATGGGCATTTTGAACTAAATATGCAATTTGAACACCTGTTTTTTAACCGATTAAGATGAAAATTGGGCACAGATCTAAAATTAATGTTAACATCCGTGATAGCAAGTTTTATTTATCTAAGCCAAAGGGCTTATGAGATACAAGTATGCGAGTATACAGACTGACAGACAATCAACCCTTTGACGCATTTGGCCCAAACTTTTATACGGACCTACATTCATGACGATAAAACTGTGTACCAAATGTTATCCATGTAGCTATTCAAGTTTTTGAGTTATATAGTTCAAATGACTGTGGACATACAGACTGACATGCTTTCCGTTAACGGATTTTGTCCAAAATTTAATAGAAATCTAGAAATTATGTTTTAAGACAACGTACCAAATTTCATCCCCGCAGCTCTAATAGTTTTCGAGTTATCGTGTTCACAGACACACAGACAGACAGAATTCTAAAATTGTTTTCTTCGGACTCAGGGAGATCTAAAACGTAGAGATTCGTCAAAATCTCGAATTCGAATTTTTTGACGATTACAATACTTTCGCTTTGTATACTTCGTATACGAGAAAGTAAAAAAGAACTAATTAGGCGAATAAAATTTGATATGTGGACTTTATAGGAAGATCTGCATCAAATTTTTATCTGAATCCTTCAATGCGATGACATCTGTCGATCCGTTTATTCATACGCAAATGAACGCTATAATTTAAAAGCGCGGCAAGCAAGGTGGGTGAATTTTAGTATATTGTTTTTACAGAAATTTGAGATGAGTGCCTGATTTTGGACTAAATCGTTTAATGGGCAGACTATCTGTTTCCCTGTATGTGCGAAAATGACATCTCAAAAGCGCACCAAGAAAAATAATTGAAACTTTGGAAGTAATCTTGACACCAAAATTTTAGATCTGTATAAAATTGTGGACCCAATCAATAACCGGCAAGAGTTCCATTCTCTTAATATACAATTGGTCATAAATTATTGAATCCATTTCAAAAATTATTAAAGAAAATTAATAATGTTACAACTACGTTTCTTTTTTTAAATGAGAGAGCAAATACAAAAGTTTTTTCAGATAGATGGCGCACCATTACGGTGTTCTAAATTTGCTACAGCGAGAGATTTCCATACGCAGTGCAACTCAGCAGTAGCCAATGAGCGTTTTATAGTTTCCTTTCTAAGTTTTTCTTTAATATCTCGCAAACTATTCAGTTATCGAATTGCAATGGAATTAACAAATTTAAGAGCGTAAAATTCTTTACAAATACATGCTTTTATTTTGCTTTCAGCTTTAATAGTTTCGTAGATAATGGATCTCAAAAATGGGAGATGCCCAATAATTTACGACCACCTAGACCACAGTAACGGCAGGTTACCTGTCTGAAAAAAACTTTTTAAAATGAGTTTTTATTTTTTAAAAATCCTTGTTGTAACATTATTAGTTTTTCCTTAATTAATTTTTTAAATGTGCCGAATAATTTATGACCACCCTGTTCTATGATGCATTCTACGAAGCTAAACATAAAATGATCCGTATTGTGGAAGTATACGGGAAAAGTTCAGAAAATATCATTTTTGTTGTTTTATTACCAAATTAATGACCTTATAAGTAGCCGTCACCTTAAAGGTTTTTCTCCAAAAGTATCATTACAGTTTGTTTTTTAAGTTAATGATTGTAAAGTTTAATGTTATCTCCTGATGTTTTTTTGTCGCAAGGTTATTCACAAGGCGTGACACTCCCCCACTTGTTAGTTTCTTCGCGGTTTATAAAACAGTGCGCTCTCTCAGTACTGAAGCCACATCAAGAACTTAGTTTTGCAGAGATCATTAGCTGCCAGGAAGTACTCAAATAAGCCTCGTATTCAGGAGACATGGTGCTGACATTTCTGGTCATCACAAGAATACATTGACACTTTCGCCCGAAATCGAACTAGCGAATGTACTCACAACACCATCCGAACAGACTGTTCCCAATCGAGAAAAAAATTTTATTTAGAGTTTCCGTTGAATTATTCTTAGTTGCAAGAACTACGTTAATTCAATATTTTGTTTTAAAATGTTGAGACGAAATGTGTAATGAAGAAAAATGCAAAAGATGTCCCTTGGCTGGTATTTTGCCGAAACTCATTCATATAGAGAATTACGACCGTAATTATCTGTCATGAAATATTTCCTATCCTAGAAACCGCGGCGGCTCGCCCATAAGCGCTTCAGAGCTTCCCCCTGAAATTATTTTAAAAGATTGTATTTTCGTTTTTATTCTAATTGGCTTACTCTTCCACTTTGAAAATTCAGTAATAAACGAAAATGATAAAAAGTAATAAAAAATGTAAAAGGAACAAGGAAAATCAATCAAGAATTAAGAGAGAGACAGACCAGAGCAGCAGAAAATTTTGCCTCTCCTCAGAATAGGAAATTAACGCAATGAGCAACGCGAAGCGGGAGAAAAGTAACCCTTTCTCCACTTGAAATTGCATTCATTTGAGCTGCACTCCGGAGCAGCTTACGATGGGCGCGACTTCCTCATTTGGCTTATTTTTTTCGCTTTTTCTCAGTAGTTCAGTGGTTAAGTAGTTTTTTCAAAATTCAATTGTGGAGGAGTTGTAATTTTTTGCTTCTTTATGTTCTTTCGGGTCCTGATTACGAATCTGAGAATTGCCACCAATAATTTTTTGTTGGAATTTTAGTTATAGCCAAAAAACATGAAAACACATTTTTTTTTTTTGGCTTATAACTCAAAAACTATCAGTTTTTAGTATATCATCATTACATACCAAAATATCAGCACAAAATTAACTACAACTTAGGTCTATACAACTTTTGGAGCACTGCTTGTTTCTGAGCTGACGAGTCGCCACAGCATAGAAATCTTTTATTGAATTTGTTTGCTCATGGAAAAATTTTCGTCTTATTTATTTATGTTTGTAATAATTTATTATGTTTGTTGTTTGTATTTTATTGTATTTATATTGTTATTTGTATTTTGTATTGTATTACTTATATCACTTTGTATTGTATTATCTAATTTTTTGTATTATATTGTATTGTATTTTATTACGCTAATATTTGTATTGAAATTTTTCTTCCCGCCTACTCGCGACATGCTTTACAAACTTTCGGTAAGCAGGGTCAGCGTGGGCAGTAAAAAAGAGAAAAAACACCACAATTCTAAATTTGTGTCGGATTTTGCATTCAGTTGGTCAGCTAGAAGAGGTCTAAAATTCATACACGATTCTCTCCACTATACGATAGACATAAAAGCAAAACCACGCCACATTATAGAAATATGCAATAAAGTCGAAAGGAGAACACTCTCTCTGGTTTAGTTAATTACACACTCAAATTCTGAACTCATTGGTTTGGTTTGGGATGATAAATAGTTATTTTTAAAATGTTTTCTTAATGTGGCACCAGGATGTCCTTCATATATGTGATATTAGTCGTACGTGAGTTATTAAAATATTCATACTGACTATTCACAATCGTACTGTTTTGTTACGCACGTTTATGTAAAGAAAAAGCATTGCTACAAAATTCCGTTAATGACAAATTTAGAATTATTTATTAACATTAACGAACAAATTGCACAGAAAAATAATTAGTATCAGCGATAAGCGAATTTTTTTAATTTTAAAATGGTGTAAAAATACTCTTTTTTATCTTATATGATGCTCCAATGTTATCGAAGGAAAACGTTAAAATGCTGATTAATTTTTAATAAATTAAAAATTTAAATCTGATTTTGATAAATCTTTTCTTAGTGAGTACCAACTACCCAAGAAGCAACTACGTGCCAAATTTGACAGAGCTAGATTCAATGGTCTGTCCTATAGAACACTTTGAACGATTTTCGCATCACGCATCACAAAATTGGCAGACAGTATGCCAGCCTAAACATTATTCTGTTAAACAGTGATTGCAATTGAGAGAAATCTTGCCAGTCAGTTTACTTCAAAAAGCTCAGCAAAACTTTTCATCTTCATCCATTATTTTTTTAACAAAAATTATGATCTCAATATAATTAGAATAGTTGATAGGTCATCATATGATTAATGATGTATCATGTCACTAGGCACATACTTAAGATTAATGCGTCTTCTCTTTTTTTTAACTGTGTGCATACCTACAGTTATTGTTTTATTTAAAATTAACCCAAATTTTGCATGGATATTCCAATGAAGTATAAATTATTATAGGATACGTTCCACTCTCTTTGTTAGTTCCTTTTTTTATGACCTTCATAATTTCAACTTTGGAGACGACCGCCGATACTTTTTTGTTGATGAGAAAAATTTTAGCTGACAAAATATAAATATTTCATCGCACCTTAAAGAGAAAGTATATCCAGATATCCTAGAAACAAGTTCAAGGCTTTTCGCTGTGATTTTGTGTTGCTAAGAGTCAAATTTCTGACTTTTTTTAAACACTTTATTTAATTTGACTCGCTTCATGTTTGTAAGAATAAAATTTTGAAGTCGAATTTTCATTCATTTCCTGATGTACTACAGTTTAAAAATTTTGTACACTTACGTATTCAATATGAAAGTATGCTATTTTACTCTGTATTGAACTTAAAATTGTCTTATTTAACACAAGTAAATCGAACTTAAGGTAAATTGATTTATTTAACTAAATTTTTAACCTTGGTTCCACCTGGCCCCTGAAAAAAATGGCTTTCAAGTTCGCTTAATATTTATAATGATGAATTATAAAATAAAAACTAAAAAAGTAGAAAATAATTAAAACAAAAATGCTTCTTTTTGAAATAATAAAAGCGTATTCTTAAAAATTATTTTTATTAACTTTATTGTTATTTTCTCGAATATGAAGTATAGAAATAGAAGGAATTGTAATTGCCAATGAATTCGACCTCGAAATTTTGATCAATCTCTTCGATATAGACCTCAACAAGTCTGAAAAAGAGACAATTTTTTGAGTTCTGCTTGGCTGTCTTTTTGCGAACATGAAAATTCAGAAATGGAACGAGATAGGAAGATGAAATTTTTTATTTGGTGGTTTACACCAAAATTGTATATCTGCATCTATATTTGGACGAAATCTAATATTCTAAATCTCTCTGATTGCACGTCTGTCCGTCCATAAGAAACTGGAAACGATTACTCACAAACGCAACGACCTAGATGAATAAAATCTAGCATAATTTGTCACCAAAATTACAGATGTAAATCAAATTTTAGATCCAATCTATCGCTGCGTTAACTGTTTGTCGGTAAGTCTGTTCGAGTGTTTGTGAACTCGATAATTCCAAAGCAATTCATGTGGATGAGTTGTAGAATGCTATTATAGATTAGTGTCAGATAGGACCGAATCCTCCCAAGGGAAGGCTATTGTTCTAAAATACCACTTCTCTTCACTTAATGATGAAACTGGACGCAAGGCACATTGTGTAAGCATATATGGAAATTGAGGTGAGAGCACTCAGCTGATTTTTAAAAATTGTGGACATTTTAACAGTGATATTGGGACCTTTTGGATTTCCTGGCGACTTTACATGTACGAAGGTCTCGAATTCAATATAAAATGTTCTTCTTTGGTTCACTTTGGAGGGAAAGAATTCGTTTTGTCATTGCAGTTAAGAACATGTTACAAACTTTTTATTTTCATCAGCTTTCAATATTATTTCCGCCCTGCAGGATTTCGAATTTACGCAGCTTTGCCTAAATATACCAGTAACTGTCATAACTTATATAACACCTCAATAAGTTATATAACACGTTTAAAATTTTCATTATCGATTTAGCATGTACCAAGCCCTAATATACAGTGGAACTTTGAAATCTGTTAATTTGTAAACCTGGACCCCTCCTAGATCACCGCGGTCCCATCTGTTATCTAAAAGCAAGCAATCTAAAATAACAAAATTCAAGATTATGTTGATGAAAGTTCAGAGAATGAAAATGTCTCTTGTTAAACATAAAAGGTTCTCAATTCATTGTACTTCTTGGTGATGACGCAGAAAACATCCTTGAATATTTATTAATGCGTAGGAATTATTTAATACATGGAATAAGACGATTATAATTTAATGCATATAAAAATGTAGCTATTTTTTAATACACATTAATGCGCTGTGATTCCTCAAAGATCGTGTCTGTGGAGGAAGCATACAGACTCTCAATGAATTGAAAGCAAGCATAACACGCCATGTTGCCGCAATTCGTCTAGGAACCCTTCGCGCTACTGCTGAACGCGCTATAACACACTCTTAACATGCACTTGACGCAAATGGAATTCACATTGAACATATGCAGTGATTAAATGAAGTTTTGTGTTTCCAATTTATGTTTTCTGTTCTTCATGCGCCCCTTTCTCACGTGGTGGTGGAAAATCGAACATTTTTTTTATTGCAGATTCCCCATAGCCCATATAACGAATACTATGCCAAGTTTCATACACACCAGTCTACCAGAATGGACTCTACATAGGTGTAAATAAGGTTACTTTAATCATAACCGCCCTGTATAATACGTATGTATTAAGATGTACTTCTATATAATACGTTATTTAATACATGTTAATTATACGTAGTGATGACGCAGAAAATATTATTTAATACATATTGATGCATCATGCAAGTTTTATTTGGTGAAAATAATTTAAACACAGCGAAAAGAACGAATCTAACTATAAACAAGTAATAAAGTGTTCCTGATTTTTTAAATGTAGTCCGCTATATTATACAAGTTCTTTCTATCATAAAACTCAGATTCACATAGCATGGCAATTTTTATGAACCTGACAATCCCGTAATATTGGTGTTAACTATATATATTTGTGTGAAAAAGACCACTTCTGTTTACTTATAAAACATACACAGAAACCCCTTGCATTATGTAGAATCAGAATCAGATGGCTGATCTATAGGGTTGCCATACGTCCCGTATATACGGGACTGTCACCGTATTCCACTTCTCAATCCCGTATCTCTTCTTGTCCCGTTTTCTCGAATGAGAAGAAATAGAAGTAATATTGCATATTTACAAGTAAGAAATGTCGGTATTGGCAACACTGAGATTCTATTCAACCAGTTTGCATATCTAAATGATTATTTAGAGAAAAATAATAACAACCAAAACTGCGAAGCAACTATGAAATTGAGGATGAAAGAGAAATGGCTAAAATATTTTGCAGATACGAAGTATATTGATCGGGAGCCATGTCTGTACGGTAAAGTCTGTAAATCTTTGCGAATACGTATTTGCCATTCCAGGCTACGATGCAGATGTACAGAATATTTGCCATAATTCCAACTCAACGGCTGGACGAAAGTAACAGATTGTCAGTGGAGCCAATTGAAGCAATTTTGATTTGTCGTTATAATTTTAAAATGACTTGCGCCAATTTTATATTTAAGTGAAAGAAGAAAATGATATAATTAAAAAAGTAAACTCAACTTTAAAAATGACTGTGCTAAAAATAATTAGCCTTGCATCATTTTTATTATTCTACCTATTCATCTATTAACTTGCTTAAACTTTATTGATTTTTTCAGACTAAAATAAAACATTTCCTACCCACTTCTTTTATGTTTTATTTATTTAGAACTGAAATATCCCGTATCTATGATTGGCAATTATGGCAACCCTACTGATCTAGCAATCCTACTATTGAAAGTGACATGCAACATCTTCCTTCTCATTAAAATTTTAAACTTGGTTATTTGGAATTAATGAATATTTAAAGTCAATACAGGGTGCCGAGAATTCTTGAACACATTGCAGAAGTATGTAAAAAAATATCTAGGAGAAGTGGCGTTAATCGATGTCCCGTATTACTAACACGGCTCCTATGTTTTGTTTCAAAGCGCTGTTATTCCCAGAATCTAATGGTTGGCGTTTGGTATGGGCTGATGAGGATTGTATGAGATGTTAATGTTTTGTGTGGTTTTGGGTCATTTTTGGCACGTTTACTTCTGTAGTATCTTTTCTAATGATCGTTGAAAAACAATCAATGCACCATCGGATAGAACAAACAATTTTTGTTCTAATGAAGTTTGTTTTGAATTTTTAACATAATTTACTGAATTTTGAGAAATTTTTAAACAATAGCCACTTTTCATTTATATTTTTAACTTTCAATTCTTATTTCTTTGCTTCCGACGTAATAATTACGCTATCATTTTCAATTTTTTTAGGTATAAAATTTATCCCTGCTTTAAAAGAAGAATTGTTAAAATATGTTTTCTCCGATTTCCTATGAATTTTTTTATTGATCAGTTCAAAACATTTTTTCTCGCATATCCGAATCGACGAAGCTTTCGTCCGACCCAGGGTTACTCTGCGTTCCCAGAACGCATTTCAACTATCCGATTGGCTGACTGTATCAAGCGAAACTCACGTCATACTCTCGATCATTTTATCAAGTCAGCTAATCTTAATTACTTCATTTTACTGATCCAAGAATCATTTCATTTATTTGTTTTATACGTTTGATAGTCGCGCATATATGCTGATATCTTTAGTTAAAAGAATGTTCCTGCGTGTACTTTAACTAAAAATCGATGGTGAAATCAATATTATATATACATGTTTTGATTTCGTTTTCAAAACTTTGGGCTTTTTTTATTTTGTTGAAGTCATTATACCACGGGCAAAGCCGTGAGCGTACTGCTAGTATAACTATATAGATTACTGTCAGAGATAAATGCATTTGCATTAGCCAAATATTTTTCACAACCGTGCAAAAAATATTTAATTTTGCAAATAAAAATTCATTCTGATATTGAATAATTTCATGAAACATCTAACATCGTAGTCTAGTGGAAACTTTTATTAAGAAAATGCAAGCAACAAAATATGACAGAATTCAATGAAGTTAATACAGATATATGAAACATATTTTCAACTAGTTCTTCCAGATAACTTCAGACTTTGAAATTTCATTCTGAAAAGGAATAATATAATATTAATTAATAACTAAATACAATTAAAGCGTATTAGATTGCATGAATTCATAAGAAATACTATTTGGGGTCTTTTGCGAATTTAGTAAGAATGCTAAATCTTGTCGTTTAATATAATAGTACTTGATAATCAAACAAATACTTAAGTTAATGCTAATGAAAAAACATTTAGATATAATAGTAAAACGCAGAATTAGTAGAAATTATGTTCTATTTTTCCTTAAACTTAAACCTATTCTGTTATTACATTTTGCCAACTATTTGCATCATCAGTTTAATTAGTAGTGGCTGAATTATAGCTCACGCGGCACTTTCTTTTCTTTTTATTTATAACATTTATTTATTATCATAGTTACTTTTGTTCATCATATTATATTTTTTTGTGGCAACAGTAGGAAAAAGTAGTTCCTTGAATTTAGTTCATTTTTCCGATGTAGATAGATTTCTCTCGTAAAGAAAGGAATAAAACTTTTAAATGGAGTATTCGCATTTTTATTATTTGATATGACAAACAAGCTAACACTAAGCTAATATTGCTTCTTTCATGTTTAAATAAGTAGAAGCCAGCAAATAAATATCCAGAAATGCCGTTTTTGCATTTTTTGGCCAAGATATTTTATTACAATTTCCCATGCTGAGCATATTTTCAATAAATTATTTTCACTCTAAGAATAACATGCGTTGTTGTGTTTATACGTTTTTATTTAATATAGCTCCTTTCGTGCTTTTAAAAATCGAATTTCTAATCGATTTTTCACTCATTTCCCGATGGATTGAAATTCTGTAATTTTGTACAGTTCTGTTATTATCAATTAATCGATTGAGGTACTTTCTGGTAGTTAATTTGAGGAAAATTGATGCCAAGATTGCATAAAAATTGTAATCTTGAATTATGAAATATAATGAAAACTAAAAAGTAGAAAATAATAAAAATAACAGATGAATAAACATCTTTTATTAGAATACTAAAAAGCAGAAAATAACTTTTTTTTTATCAAACTCGTGATAGTCAAAAAAAAATTATCAAAATAATATCATAAGATTGAAAATTCCTAAACATTCATTAAATGTTGTAAATACATTATAATTGAGATTAAAATTCGAGATGATTAGAATATTTCTATTAGCACTTTACGCTTTTACAGTTGAATCTCCAATTTCAACCACTGTTTGAACCTCCAAACTTTTGATTTAAAAATTATTTTCTACTTTCCTGTACACTAATAAAAAGTATGTTTTTCATAAACTTTTTTTAAAATTCCATTATTTTTATAATTCTTTCTTCCTATCTATCTAAACAGGATCAGTTATTTTAGAAACCCTATAAGTCACCGAAAGTTAGTTGTTGGGAAATCAAAGAAAACAGTTTTCCAACTAAATTTAAGTCTCAGTGACAACATTTTTGTGTCAAATTAAACTTCTTTTGGATGCCTAATTAATCTTGACTCCTGCAAGTGCTCTATATCCACTAATTTATTAGTTATTAATCGTTAAAATGCCTTGATTATTGGGTTTCTGTATGTTATGAATTAAAAATGTATCCGTGAAGGTGAAATTATAGTAATAAAACTGTTTAGAGCCAAAAACTATTAGACTACTAAAACTATAAGAACAAAAAAACTATTAAAACCAAGAACAATTAGAACCAAAAAACTATTAAAACCAAGAACAATTAGAACCAAAAAACTATTAGTAATACAACTATTTAGAGGTTCTTTATTTATTTATAAGAATAAAAATGGAAGATATCCGGCATCAATAATAAAGGAAAAAATAATTTATCAAATGGCTTGTCTTCGTGATCTGGATCACTGAATGTCTCAGTTGCCCAGTTAATGATACTATTGTAAAAAACTTTAAATTCACTTGGAGTGCAATCTAACGATTTCTGGAAGTTATCTATCTTATTTTTGTTTATGCAAGAAACCCGCTTGGATTGGCCGACGCAGGAAGCTCAATAAGTTCCCCACTGTTGTTTTTGGGTCGAAACGTACAATACTCACTATCCTGTGTTAAGGAGTTTCTCACGCTGTCTCTCTACGTCTAAAGAATCGATTCTTGCAATAAGTCAATTTCTAAAAATAGTTATTTATGGGGTTTCTGAAATAACTTATTCATTTTCAGTCTCGTTCATTTGGCCTGTATTAGTCTTTATCTCTTATATGACATGCTGTGCTTAAGATAACAAACTTGAAACGAACATTCTATAGCATTAAATTATAAAGCCACATTATGCTCTCGGAGAAGCAGGGATTTGTACTGACCTTAAGGTTCAGGAGGACAGTCCTCCGGCTTGATGCATTTCGAAGAGAATACCTTGTGTTCGAGCAGGACGAAACCTTCTTGGCATTTGCAGCCTATGTTCAACCTTCTGGTGCACTGTTCAGGTTGGGTACGAGGGGTAAGAAGGTAGCAGGACAATGGGCAGTCATCAAAGGGTCCGTGAGTTTTATTTACAGGGCAGTTTTGATCTAAATCAAAGAAATCAAGCCTGTTAAATGATATATAGCTATTAAACTCCATTTAATATTGCTATAATATTCACAGCAGTTTAAAATTCACGTGATGGTCGATCCCTCTGGCACACGATCTTTACGGGATCAAATGGTTTTCCATCTGCCATCCAGGTTTGAAAACTCTCGAAAATTTGCATGTGAAATTAAGTCCATCTTTGAAAATAATCGTTACTGAGAACAATCATTTTTACTCAAGAAATTATATACATGTAATGATTTAACTTTTTATCTTCTTTAAATTAATTATTTTTAGCGCTACTTCATTTTCAATTACTTCTACTTCAATCTTAAAGAACCACACTTCTACTTGAACTTCCAGAGTCAGGAGTTTTTACCGGGGAGTCTCCCTCTACCGAGTATTTAATCTCTCTGCGCATTTTTAACTTCACTTTTTTTAAAAAACACGTAACCTGGCTGCTCCGACGCGCCACTTCGCGCTTAACTCTTCAATTCTGGTCATGGATATTCGTTAAAATATGATTCATTAACCTATTTAAAAATAACCTGCATTATCCTCTAAGAATGAATAAATCGAATTTGTTTAACTACTGCCTTTTATTGAAGCAGATTGTGTACACCTCACTTTAAGAATAATGTTCCATACATGCATACAAATTACGGCTATTAGCTGTTCCGAAAAATGCCAGCTTAATCGAAGTTCGAAGGGCAATTCTAATTTAAATTAACACAAAACAAACCATGGTATGATTGAAAACCGACACCTCATCATACGAACAACTATTGATTCAAACCAGTTCTGTTTAAAGACAGTGGTTGTTCTTCCAAGTTTACTTCTTCATAAAGCATCAGCTTGAATTAAGCAATCTCAATAATGAAAATACCGAAGTTTATTATGAATATTCATCCTCATATACATAGTTACTTAAATAACTGCAAAAAATAATCAAAATATAGAAGACAGGAAGATGGAAAAAAACATAGTACAGTGCGAAAAAACCATAAAACGTACAAAAAAATAGTTGCAGCTAACATATAGGAAGGAGTACTTACAATAAAATAGTAAAACTGTAGAAAATAATAAAGCCAGAAAATATTAGTAAGCAACATATGTGTCATACACATCTTTAGTAAATGAAGAGATTAAAACAAAAATGAAAGAAAGGAAAATATGAAATTTGGTCAAATATTTTAACAAATTAACAATGTATTCGAATTCATCATATCATTTCGATATGAGTCATATTTAAGAAAAGAAATAAATCTTCTGTAAGGCCCTGAATTATAGAAAGGATAAGATACTATTATATTTGTGTCAGTTTTGTTTGTAATCATCACCAACAAAATTTCTACCATTGCAGAAAACAGTGTTAAAAAACCTTGTTTTTCATTTCAAGAGATAACAAATATGCTATTCTTTTTCCTGAATCCCTTCTAAGGTGTATAAACGTGTTAAATTATATATAATTAGAAGCTTTTAAGTCAGTTTAAAGTTCCAAATTTCCTATAATTATGCTATTATTCAGTGTAAGCCAAAAAGAATTTCGCCGTGTGACCCACCAAGTGAGAAAGCGTTTGAAAGTGAAGTGCGAGTCATTTTATTACATTGGTGTTTTCATCAAGTAAATTCGCATTATAGCTTCAGCATTAAGTCTTGCCAAAAAGCTCGCGTTCAAATAAGTGAAATGAGTGAAAATGATTTTTCAGTTGTTCAAAAAGTATGTCAGATAGAACTGACTAAGAACCAGCGGGAGTGGCCTCCCCTAAACTTTCTCGTATACTTTTCAAACATTTGTCATTTCCCTTCCCCCTGCGTTGATAAAAAGTTCGAACCAACTGTAACCCAGAATGCAATGACTATCAGAAGGTTTTTCATTGTTGATTATAGTGATAGTAAAATATTGAGGTGAAGAATCATATTCAAAAAGATACGTATGTATTAAAATTTCGCAATATTTATTTTTTATCAAACTCTAGCAATGCAAGTTCCGCGTGCGGAGAAGAAAACAGGAGAATAGCTTGCGCATGCGCAGAGATTGCTTCCAATACGCAAGTAAAACGAGACGCCCTAAATGTTTGATTCCATGTCCAAAATTTGATAGAAACCTACAAATTATGTTTAAAGACCACATACCAAATTTATCCCCGTAGCTCTAATAGTTTTCGAGTTATCGTGTTCACAGACAGACAGACAAACATAATTCCAAAATTGTGTTTTTCGGACTCAGGGAGGTCTAAAACATGGAGATTCGTCAAAATCTCGAGTTCGAATTTTTTGACGATTACAATACTTTCTCTTTGTATATTTCGTATAGGAGAAAGTAAAAAAACGGCAGTTAAATCTTTTTTTATTTAACCCTGGAACGTTAACGTTACTTCGGGTTTGAATGAGAAAAGGAGTCATTCCGACTCAACGTTACCGTTCCAGGGTAATTTTGAAACAAATATTCAATATGTGTGTCGCAGTGCTAACTACACATTAGTCTGGCTGTGTTATCATCCTCGATTCGGAACAAAAACGACACAAACAGTATACATATTCTTTAGGTGCGTCGTTTCTTGTCCTTTACGCCGACGTAAAACATTACTGAGAAGTATCAAAGGACTGTTTGAGAAAAAAACATTATGAACCCTAACTCCTTGTAATTTGACATAAAAATATCAAATTGCATGTTGATTCCGTTTAAAATATTATAATATTTGAGCCCTCTTCTGCTACACGATACCTCGAGCCTTCAAACATTTTAAAATTAAGACTTTGTGTACCAGACAGGACTGACTCATAATTTTCGCTCAAATGAGCTAGGCATGATATTTATTAAGAATTGTAAATGAAGATATAGAGCAGTTAAAACTCTGACACACTCTGATTTTGTAAGAAATCGTGTTTTCCGTTTCTGTATGATACCTAGGTCAATTTAGCAAAAATTGTGGGTTGCTTCATCCTAGCTTATAACATTTGATTTGAGAAAACTACAGACGGATCAAAATTTCCAATAAAGATTTCCCGCATGAATTTGTATCGCAACAATCTATATCCATATACGGAAGGCTGCATTCTTCACGAATAAAAATCCTAACCTCGGATGCAAATGCAGGCACATTTTAATCAGGTGGAATATTAAATTAATAGAACCTGGAGAAAATTATCCAATTTTATTTTTTTCCAAAAAAAATGTTTCTAACAAAAACCTTTATGCTTACTCATCGATTGATACAATGACGCCCAAAAATATGCAATACAAGAACACAGTTTTTGTTTTAATACCATGACATGCTCCATTCCGCCAAGCTAGACTATTTTATTCAAACTGAAATAGTGTGCCAAGTGAATATGCAGCTGAGCTCTGTCCAGTGTCGTTATGGTTACTTGCAACACAATCAGAGGCACGAAATTATCACAATGAAGCTTCAAAAAGGAATTAACGTTGCGGAAAGTTGCATTACAACCATTGTGATTGCTACAATGACTTCATTGCAATCATTATGATTGTTATACTGTGAGTGTGTCTCGCTTTATGTGGAAGTTCTTCCTAATCACGCTCGTTGAATATATGGTTGCAAGTTCGCTCTTTATATCAAAACTTTTATGAGATTTAATGTATGTTATTTACAAAGTGAAATCAGTTTTGAAAGTCAGTTTTAGATTGTAACACAGAACATGGTTGAAGAAAATTATCGGCAAATGATATTAAAACCCTCTGAGCGGTTAGCTATTTTGATGTACTAGATTTAAAGTCTTAAAAATTTGCATTCAATGTGAATAATTGAATCTTTATTGCGTTTAATAAAGTCTCCGAAATCTTAAGAATATTTTATCAGTTTAAGACATTATACATACGAACATGAATACATGCTTTTGAACTCAATATGAGAAACGGAAAAATACGTGTAAAACGCTTGGAGGGTTAACATATTAAGGTGAAACATGCATTGGCAGCCCGAGGCCCGGGCAAACTGGGGTGCCACAATAGCGGGAGTGTGAAAGAAAGAAAAATGTTTTAACAGACTTGAGAAATAAAGCCGCATAAATTCGTTGAATATATTATATTATATTCAACTATTCGTCTTCGGCAGCCAGCTTGTTCGCCGGAAATATAATTTCAATTGAATCTCTTGTGTATAATTTGATATTCATGGTTCCCTTAACAAAGTAATTTTAAATTCCAAATCGTGATAGATATTTAAATCATGTTCTTTCGGTAGCTTTCCACATATTCTGTTCGTTGTCTGCATGAACGTCTTTAATGGATGGATTCCAGTAACTGTCTATGTCTTGTATCATACAATGGCATCATCTTCACTCTCTTATTCCTCTTGAAATGCGTTTGATTTTAACTTTAAAATGGTGCGGCACATTTTACTTACAGCAGCATGTTAGCTGAATGAAAATATGCTGATTAAAACATATCATTAAACATAAAAAATATTACCTTAGCTTTCAACAATGCAAGAGAAGCGCGGAAATAAATATTTGTTTAAACAATAAAAACGGTTTGAATTGCTCTGTAACAATGAAAAACATTGTTGTAAATTATGCCATAAAATATTTTTTAAATTTATTAAAATTAGAGAAAAAATCGTACGGCAACTTAATTGAAAAGGTAATTTTTTGCACTTTCAGGTCGTGTAAAAATAAGTTTTGTGCTTTAATATTTTCGAAAGTTATTAAGGATCAACGCCGAAATTTCTCTTAATTTCTAATTAATTAAAATTTCAAAAAAGTTCTCCATGTTGCACATTCCCACCCACCAAAGCAGGTTTGTATCAAATTTTGTAGCTCTAGCTCGAGCGGTGTGCCCTGCAGAGCGCCAGCACATAGACACTTCGACACACACATTCTCCTTCACTATTAGTAGATATAATTAGTCTCACCATAATAGTAAGTCCTATTTGCAAATAAAACAAGCATATTTCTAAGTAAAAGTTTGTTTGACATTTAGAATACAGACATGAAGGAATTTTAAAAAATACGTTGGTTGGGAGGGCCGCCATTTTTTTTGTCTTGCCCAATTGATAATGTTATTTCGGGCCGCTTCTGGAAACATGCAACATTTGAAACTCGAATGCAGCGACAAATTGTACATCAAAGAAGTTTAATAAAAATAGTTTTTAAAAAGCACTTTTAGAAGAGCACGAAAAAGTAGAAATACCTTTTTAATTTAAGTTTTCTACTTTTTGGTCTTTAATTTGTAACTCATTTTCATAAATACTACGAAGAATCGAAATCAATTTTTTTCTTAAATTCACTAACAAGTGACGCCACTAGTATGTAATAAAACTTTAATTAAATTAATAAATTAATTGATAATTAAGTTCTGAAATTATAAAAAAAGTGTATTGTCATCGAGAACGCACACGTGTACAAAGTCTCAATATTCTAGCACGTTAGAAAAAGAGTTAAAAATCGCCTACAAAATTCCATCTTTAAAAAAAATGAAACAAGTCAAGTTAAAATGAAAAGTGTGTAATAAGAAAATTCGGTGCATATTAAATGATTGAGAAGAAGAAATATCGAGGAACTCTGCGCTTAAAATAAATATTGAGACATTATTTTTAAAATTAAATCTTGTTGAGAATTTTTTGTATTTTTTAATGTGAATTATTTATTTATAAGGACAATGCAGGACATTATTGTCAAAATAGGGACATTTTTTTCAAGCCAATAAAAAAAGTCTCAATCCGGAATGTCTAGTCACTGCAGTCAGACCAAAAGGTAATTCGCAAAAGGAGGTAAGTGGCGTTGCGACCGGGTGGGCAAGGGGATACAGATGCCCCGGGCGCCAGTTTTAGGGCCGACATGGAATCAAAACATTACTGCATTTATGCCATTTTTTAAGCAGAATACGAATAGAGAAAGTGAAAATTATATCATGTCCCAGGGGCCACCTCCGCTTTCTAAGCAAATGACGACTGGGATTTTTTAAAAAATCATATTCGTTGAGCGCCACCTACCCTCGTTACGCCATTGGCCATGTGGATAAAACGTTAATGTGTTTGTGGCACTTTTTAAAGACAAATACTATAAGGAATCGAAAAAAGCCCTGCCCCGGCGCTGTTTACACAAGCTAAACCACTAATTTTGACAGAAAGGGAGGCGAATAAGTCATATTATGAGACGGGCGCCACTTACCCTAGGTACGCCACTGCAGAAGATTGTGAGAAAGAAAAACCCACATAACATCAGAAAATGCATAACATAAGAATAACATAAAGTAAGATTGTTGTAGTACAAATGTAAAAAATCTGGGTTTGAAACATACGGAATTATAACAGAAAAGCCATCATTTTTACACTTTTATTTAACTTGACTTATTCCATATTTGTAAAGAGAGAACTCTTTAATCGATTTTTCACTCTCTGATATGCTGAAGGTTAGATGTTTTGCACATTTTTGTATTCACGACGGCAATACAATATTTTAATGATTTCAAAACGAAAATCATAGTGGCGAAAGTCCGAAATTCATCGTTTGGAGAAAATAGCGTTTCAAACGCTCGAAAGTTAATTATCGGTTAGTTCAGATTAGTTAGATCAGTTGTTAATCAATTATGAATCATAAATTAGGAACTATAAAGTAGTAAACGAAATTTAAAAAATTCTGCACTATTCTACATTATTAAGAATATATTTTTAAAAATTGTTTTATTTAACTCTTGCAAAGACAGGGCATTTCCTTCACAATATTTCAACAAAATACATCTAAAATTTTTCTATATATCTTTATATTGAACGTTAATTAATTTAATTCATAAGCTTGATTTTCATAGTGGACTTAATGTTTACCTTACTAGAATATTCATTATCCCTACTTACGAATTCAGGAGGTAGATATGATTAATTCGTAGATTTTCTTTTCATATCTTATCTTTATTACTAAAACCACAAAGGGCAGCAAATCTCAAATGTTTTGAACACAACAACTTACAAAATAATCCCTATATTAATTAATGCCATTAAATTATTATATTACTTAATTCTTAAATAATTTAAGTATATTTATCTTGGGGGAAAAACTTACCTTCTTGCGCCACAGCTACCACAACCAACAAGAGCAACGAAATCAAAAACTTCATGTTTGCGAACTTTTTCTGGCCAAAACCCAGAACTAGCAGATAACATCAAGAAGCCCTTATATATTCTATAAAATTCATCCGATCTAAGATTACGTAATTCTAGACCAACTGGAATGACGATGTGACTTCCTCCTAATTGCTTCGGCACACTTTTTCGATCTCGGTGGAACTATTTGTTGTTCTGACGGAACTTTCAGTATTTAAAAATAACAAAACTCATCTGATAATTAGTATATACATGGCCTTTCGTACCAAACTGTAACTTGTTTTCGTGGATGAAAATCGAATGTTCCGATGGTCAAGGTCGATCATATCCTTAATCACATAATTTAGCTACTAGTATATTCTAAATGCAACGTTTTCAAAATTTCTAAATCGAAGCTATCTAATAACCCTTATATTTATAAAAAATAACTGACCAACACATTAACTGAAAAACATTAAGACCTCGTGATGAAATATTAGATTAGAATGTTCTTTTAATATTTAATTTTAGTGAAGTTTCAAGGGCAAAATATTAGGAAGTTCTTCCAAAAATAACCATAGTATGGCTTCGAAATCGGACAATATTCTAAGAAATCAAGGACAAAACGAAATTTGGAGGGGCTTTTGATTGATTTTAGAGTAATTGTTTTGCGAACCATTCAGATTTAGGTAAATGCTGTATATCATAAAATGAACAAGAAATTACACTGTCAAGTAAGTTTATTGATAAAATGCTAATTTTAACTACAAATTAGTTGCGTATGCATTAAAATGTTTCATAGTAACCCCTTAATAAAAAAAAGTTTTCCAGTCTATAATTATTTTTTCCTTACATGAAATTAAAGAGCACAATTTGCCTAGAAATATACAGATTTCTTATTATTAAATACCCATACCCTAAGCGGAATATGGGAAAAAGGAAAATCAGATTTTTCTAAACTAATCAGTAAAACTTAATTAAAACTCCGCCTTGATTTTAAAGATCTCATTAAGATTTTCTTATAACTAAAAGAAACATATTTAGCTCATTTCTGTCATAAAATTTTTGCTTACTAATCTTTAAAAATTTTAGAATCGTTTCATTTCTTACTTCTATTTTTTTTTTACATTGCAGATAGTTTGTGAAATTTTCTTAACGATGCTTTCAACCAAATATAATTTATTTTCTTTTTCTAAGATAAGTCGCAACGTCACCATTTTTAATACATGCACAAAACTTGAGAATTCTCGTCAATTTTGAAAACAAATGATGAGACGTGCTATTCTTTCAACTGAATACCAGACATGTCAAATGTAAAAAATATCATTCAAGCTGTAAGAATGTGTGCCGCAAATATCTGAAACTAAATATCTCGTATTATGTGCAATAATCATGAATCACTATTTTCTGTGGCATAAGTGTACAGTCGTTGGAGACAAGAATAATAGCGGAGGCTAATGTGTATTATGGTAAGAGGACTTTATAAAGCATAACAAACGTATTATTGTTTTACATTCTCATATACGAAATGTCTGTCTGTCAAAACGATATCTAACTGAAGAACGAAACAAACTAGAAGAATATAAAAGATAAAATATTGTAATCGTCAAAAACATCATCCTCGAAATGTTTGGGTGAATTTCCACGTTCTGAGTCTGAAAAAACCATTTTTGGAATTACATCCGTCCGTGCACACGATAGCTAACTGAAAAAAAAGATATAATTAGGCTAATAAAATTTGATATGTGGTCTTTATAGAAAGATCTGCATCAAATTTTTATCTGAATCCTTCAACGGGATGACATCTGTCGATTCATTTATTTATACGTAAGTGAACTCTATAATTCAAAAGCGCAGCAATCAAGTGGATGAATTTCAGTATATTTTTTTTACACCAAAATTTGAGATGAGTGCCTGATTTTGAACCAAATCGTTTAATGGACAGACTATCTGTTTACCTGTATGTGCGAAAATGACATCTCAAAAACTCATCAAGAAAGATAAATGAAACTTTGAAAGTAATCTTGACACCAAAATTTTAGATCTGTGTAAAATTGTGAACCCAATCAGTAAACGGGAAGAGTTCCAAAATGCACATTCCATTCTCTTAATATACAAGTGGTCATAAATTATTGTACCCATTTCAAAAATTAATAAAGAAAACTAATAATGTTACAACTACTTTTCTTTTTTCAAATGAGAGAGCAAATACAAAAGTTTTTTCAGATAGATCGCGTACCATTACGGCGTTCTGAATTTGCTACAGCGAGAGATTTCCATACGCAGTGCTACTCAGCAGAAGCCAATGAGCGTTTTCTAGTTTCATTTCTAAGTTTTTCTTTAATATCTCGCAAACTATTCAGTTATCGAATTGCAATGGAATTAACAAATTAAAGAGCGTAAAATTCAACACAAATACATGCTTTTATTTTGCTTTCAGCTTTAATAGTTTCGTAGATAATGGATCTCAAAAATGGGAGATGCCCAATAATTTACGACCACCGCACTGCAGGTGACCTATCTGAAAAAAACTTTTTAAAATGAGTTCTTATTTCAAAAAACCGTAGTTGTAACATTATTAGTTTTTCTTTAATTAATTTTTTAACTGTGTCGAATAATTTATGACCACCCTGTACAATGATGCATCCTACAAAGCTAAACATAAAATAAGCCATATTGTGGAAGTATACGGGAAAAGTTCAGAAAAGAACATTTTTGTTGTTTTATTACGAAATTAATGACCTTAAAAGTAACCGTCACCTTAAAGGTTTTTTCTCCAAAAGTATCATTACAGGTTTTTTTTAAGTTATTGATTGTAAAGTTTAAAGTTGTCTCCTAAAGTTTTTTTTTTGTCGCAAGGTTATTTACGAGGCGCGACACTCCCCCACTTGTTAGTTTGTTCGCGGTGTATAAAACAGAGAGCTCTCTCAGTGCTGAAGCTACATCAAGAACTTAGTTTTGCCGAGAGCAGGAAGTACTCAAATAAGCCTCATATTCAGGAGACATGGTAATTTGGACAATTATCTGTCATGAAATATTTCGTATCATAGAGCTTCCTCCCCCCCCCTGAAATTATTTTAAAAGATTGTATTTTCGTTTTTATTCTAATTGGCTTTCTTTTCCACTTTGAGAATTCAGTAATCAACGAAAATGGCAAAAAAGTAATAAAAAAATGTAAAAGGAAGACGGAAAATCAATCAAGAATTAAGAGACAGACCAGAGCTGCAGAAAATTTTGCCTCGCCTCAGGATATGAAATTAACGCAATAAGTAACGCGAAGCGGGAGAAAAGTAACCCTTTCTAAACTTCAAATTGCATTCATTTGAGCTGCACTCCGGAGCAGCTCACGATGGGCGCGACTTCCTCATTTGGCTTTTTTTCGCTTTTTCTCAGTAGTTCAGTAGTTTTTTAAAATCCAATTGTGGAGGACTTGTAATTTTTTGCTTCTTTATGTTCTTTCGGATGCTGATTACGAATCTGAGATTTGCCACCAATAATTTTTTGTTGGAATTTTAGTTATAGTCAAAAAACATGAAAAAAAATTCCGTAAGTTTTTTTGCTTATAACTCAAAAACTATCAATTTTTAGTATACCATCATTACATGTCAAAACATCAGCACAAAATTAACTACAACTTAGGTCTATACAACTTTTGCAGCACTGCTTGTTTCAGAGCCGACGAGCCGCCACTGCATAGAAATCTTTTTCTGAATTTGTTTGCTCATGCAATAATTTTCGTCTTCAGAATTTTAACTTTAACATTTCGAACTTTACTCTCAGATATAGATTTACATCTGATAATTTTCATTTTATTGTTTAAAATTAAAAGGTTGAGCTTACTGGGTTTCAACATTCAAAGTGCTCTCTCTTAGAACTAAACCTGTAGTCTTTCTTTTCTACGTGCATTTTAAGGCTACTTACAGATAAGCCATTCCGATTGCAGCGAAACTGTTTTGTATATTAGAGTTTTATTCGACGATTTTTACTTTCTAGCACATGAAGTATCGAAAGGCAAAATATTGTAAAAGCAAAGTATGATAAAAAAAAAATCGATCTTGAAATTTTAATGTATCTCTACGTGTTCGATCCCCTTGAATTCGAGAAAACGGCCTCTGTTCGTGAATATAAATCTTAAAACACAAACGAGTTGGATGAATGAAATTTAATATACTATCTTTACACCCATATTAAAGACCTGTGTCAAATTTTGAACGAAATCCGCCAGTAGGAGGTCTATCTGTCTTCCCATGAGAACACAATAACTCAAAAACATAGCACACCATATGGGTGAAATTTTATTATTTTTTATCAAAAGAACTATAGATGTTTTTTTCCAAATTTTGAAACAAATCCATCAACGGCTTGGTTATCTGTCGTTCCATCTACTCCAGGAATGGGCAAAATTTTTAGGGGCGTACCAAAAAAAAAAAAAGTTTGGCGGACCAGTATAATTTATTACAGAAACTCAATAAGGACTCAAAAATTTAAAAAATTCTTTAATACTAATGCGATGGATGAAGCTGTGATTGCATTTTTAAAAGCTATATTTTGCTATAAATATAGCATTTCTATAAAATGCATATGTAAAATTTTTATTATTATAAACTGCTATTACTATTTTTCTGGAGCGAGCCGTAGTTTGCCCATCACTGGACTATTCGTGTTTATGTGAAAGTCACAGATCAAAAGATTGATGAATTTCAGTCTAAACATCATAATTTTGTTTTATTCACAATTGTTTTTTCTAAGATTTTTTTCCTGTCTCTCTTTTCTAAATTGTATCTCAGACTTCG
>BGPR01022539.1:0-25249 GCA_013235015.1 Araneus ventricosus | reverse complement strand
TGATAAATCTCCATGAGTGCTATCTTTTACTTTCATTCGTTTATTTAAAGGAAGTATGTAATCTGATTTTTGAAATGGCATATTTTGTACTTCAATGTAAATTAGTTTATTAAACTGTTTGAAAATGGAATAATCACTTATCTGGAGTAAAAGTCTTTTAAACTGCCCCAAGTTTAGATTTTAATTCTTATTTTCGAAGACTTGGGGGGTAGTTTCAACCACTTTATTAAATATTTAATAAAAACTCAGATCTTCTTTCTTTATGATTCAATAAATTAAAACAATTCAACTATTTTTTAAAGTATAATGTAGGAATTTACAACGCTATATTAAAGCGCTTTTAACCTGAAAAAAGTTAATTCAAAAGAAAAATTTTTCTCATTCGTTACTTAGTTCCCATTATTAAAATACCTCTTCTGAGCAATCATGTTCGCTTTCAGCTGCTCTTTTTTTCTTCTGATTTCTTCCGCAGCTTTCTGATTTTCCAACATTTTTTCTCTTTCGATGATTTGACGATCGAGTTCTTCTAACTGAAAGTATTCAAATTGGGGGAAAAAAATCAGTCAGTGCAAGGTTAGCTTCGATTCATCGCTGTACTTCGAATAACAGGAGAAAAGACAAATATTTGATTTTTTAAAGAATGTACTTTAAACTTCATTAAATTTTCTTTCTTTTTCCATATCTGTAACATCTCAAAAAAGTTCCAAAATGTTTAAATTCTTTTGAATAATTTAACCCTACATTGCGCTGCTTTTTTGCCCCAACAAAATGTCGTTTAAACCTACATAATTAAATGTAAGGAATGCAAGAAAAATAATTTTGAAACTTAATTTTTAGATTTTTAAAAGTAATTAAAAAACAAAAATTATTGAATTAACATTTCTTTATTAAAAACTTTCCTTCTTTCAAGTCAGAAATATAGTAAGAAAATAATTTTATTAATGAATCATCAATTCATTCAAAATTAATTGAAATAAAAATGGTACTGATGCAAACCACTGTTGAATACAGTGTAAAGTAGAATTGATAATCGAACGCTTTATTTCAAACCATTCTGTTTTTCAAATGTTTTCGGGTCCAAATAATTTCTCAAAAAGATGTGCGTTCAAATAAAATGTTTAGAGGGTTTTTTCCCATGAAAATCTGACAGATATATTAACAAACTAATTTTTGATAATAATCTTCAAAGATAAAAAAAAAAAAAAATTATTATTCGTATCGTAAAAAAAAATGCATAAGAGTACAACTTACTTCCATTTGTCTGCGTATACTTTCTCTGTGAACGGTTTGCTTTCTTTCTAGATTTGATTCCAATGATTTTTGTAAACGATTTTGATTCTCTTCAAAAGCCGCTTCTCTTTGTTCTTTACGGTAAGTTTCATAACCTTCAGAAAAATAAACTGGAACTATAAGAACCGTCAGAAATTCTAAAAACCACATAAAGATTATTTTTGTGTTGTGAGGAATTCAATAGCGATGGAAAAAAGTACCATTTGGCCATAGCCATTAACAACAGACGTGAATGACGTAATATAAGTTGAATTGTCTTTTAATCGAGGTTTACATTCTTTGCTTTCTGTGAGGAAGGTTTGGATTCTTGGATTTTCACTTAATACTTTCCTTCCTTTATTTTAGACTCTCTTTTAATAGCGGATTACTAATAGAATGTCTACTGTATTAACCAAGAACACGAATATAGAATGTATATTCTATGGTTATTGTTTCATATATGATTTAAGTATATGTTTTCTTTTGTATATATCTTTCATACACGCACACTCAACGGAAAAAAAAATATTGATAACAGTATTGGAAAATAAGTGTTTATAGAGATTTACAGCTATAAAGCAGTTTGATTTCCAACCACTGATTTTTAATCTATACTTATAAAAGGCAATGTTTGTGTGTGTGTCTGCGATGTCCAGACGAATCTATTGCACTTACAGCCATGACATTTGGCACACAGGTAGTCGTAATGGTGAATGAATGCACCTCGAAGCCAAAATTTTAAAATTTAATCTAGAAAATTTTTTATTTAATGTTTTGTGTTGTTTTGGGTGATTTTTCGCACTAATTTCTCAATAGCATGATTTTGGATAATTGTACGAAAAAAATAGATACACCATCGTAAAGAGCACGCGATTTCCGTTCTAATGAAGTTAGTTTTGAATTTCTAACGTAATTTACTGAATTTTGAGAATTTTTTTAAAAATAGTCACTTTACAAAAATAAAATTTTCCAGAATTCTTAAAACTCTTGCATCCGATGTTCTAATAAAGATATCATTTTGAAAAAATTTTTGGTAGTAAATCAATTATTTTTCTTTGATTTAAAACAAGAACGGTTAAAATATTTTATTTCTTCGATTTTAGATTAATTTATTTCTTGATGGGAGCAGCGAATTTTTTTCGATTGCCGGCATTGAAGAAGCAAGGCGTTTCTCACTTTTTCGCCTTGGCTACGCCATCTGGCGGGGAAAAAAACAGCCGTGATTTATTCCCTTCGTTCGCAAGCAATAACGTTCTGACTATATCTTTAGTTAGAGAAGACTAGAAAAAATCAAATTGATTTCAAGGAGCTATTTACATAATCTGGCTTCAAGGTTTAAACCTGAAGTGGAAGATTTAATCTCTCTTTTTCTTTTCTTCTTTGATTCATTTTGGATATATTTAAATACTATAGAAATTATGTTTGGCTGTATCTTTCGAGGCGTATTCTTCCATTTGAAATCGTTTAAGATTTCATTCGGTTTTCATTCCTCTTTTAAATCCTAAAATTTTTTTCGAAAATATCGGTTGATTTGGTACTGTAATTTTAATTTGAAATCATTTCGTTGAATGGCTTTAATCCAAAGTATCTAATGTCACCAATTAACTATTTTAAAGAGGATCGAAACATTTTAAGGCGTCAGCCTGAATGAATTATAATTGTTTTTACTCATTTTGAATTCTATAATTTACAATTTCATTGTCGTTTTTTTTTTAAAAAAGAACGTATCTTCAGTTAATATCATTGTCGCGAAGAGAAATAAGCGGTCAAAATCAATAATATATATATATATTTGTATTGATTTTGTTTCCAAACATTTATTTTATATCATTGTGGGCTTTAAAAAGCATTTTGTTGAAATTCATGATACCACGGGCAACGCCGTGCGGGTACTGCTAGTCACTAATATAGCAAGAGTTTTCCTGCTTAATTTGATATTCAGAGACACCGTGTGGATGCGGAAATGAGTATTTTGGAATGCTAGTTCGGATGTCATCATCGTTGCCTGAGGCTTATGTAAAGCTACGAGAGCTATTTGCAATATCCGTTTGCAGCGTGCCTTAATGTAGTTCAAACGACGAAGTGAATTGGGAAAATCAAATCAAATACTTGCGAAAGAGGATGTCTCGTGTTATTTTCACCGCTTGCTGCCCACTTTTCAATAAGAGACAAGGCCCAGCGAAATCATCTGGCACACAGGTAAATGTTTTTGATTTTCATCAATTTATGATGGTACTTTCGTTCTCTGCCCCTTTATTTTTAAAGCACTCAAGTATAGGAAATGCAATCAAACTTATTGAAATGAATTTGCGAGTTTTATCAAAGGGATGAACTTAAATTAACAGATGACAGAAGAGGTTTTATTTATGGGCATAGACTAGTACCCTTTTTTTTTTTTTCTCCCGTACCTGTAAGATTTTAATAATGTCGAGTACTTTGTCTTTTTATTTTTGAATACCCTCTGCTGTGGATACCCCTTCCACACCATTCCTTCACGCAAAGATTTTAATAATGTCAAGTGCTTTGGTTAGCTTAAGAGTCTAAAGTTTCGAATTAACTTAACATTTGTAAGATTTAATTATTTGGATTTTACATTTTATACCATTTTTTATAATAATGCTAGTTCCATATCCAAACAAATGAAAACAACACCAAAATAATTTCGGATTATCTTGTGTGATAAAAGCTATCAATTATTCATCATGATAAAAAAAAACTATTCAAATGAAAACAATTACAGTGTAATCCTTCAACTTGTCCCACGACATTATAAAATTATGTTCAATTGAAGGCAGATATAATCTCATGGACGAAGCTGCGTGAAGCATAGTGTGTGATATTTGGTATTAATATACGCATATGACGAGCATGTTGTGTCCACAAGTTCTGTGTTCGTGAAAGGTATGAAATATTTTATTGCTGTAACATTGAGGCCTTGGTATACTTCTTTCATTGCTATACAATAGGCTTTCGGGCTAGCAAAGCTTTCCAACTTTCACACGAACTCGGGGAAACAAAATTCTCTATATATTTTTTCTATTCTAATCTCTTTTGTTTTGTGTTTACCGCCGTTACCAACCTTACATTCGCGAACCCCTAACTGACCCTCCAGTACCCCCAGGGGTACGTGTACCACAGGTTAGGAACCTCTGATGTAAATGCAACCACAGAAAATAGTAACAGTAGTTGCAGTGTAGAAGTGAGGTTCGAAGGGTCAAAAAGAAATTATAACTCCGAAATATTTTTTCTGCACAATGGAAAGTGCGAGATTCGAATATACACAGGAGCGGCGTTGGAGTCTGCCCGACAGGGAGAGATGCTCTGCTGTATAAGGGGAGCTGACGAGATGGCCGAGTGGTTAAGGCGACGGGCTGCTACTCAATTGGGCACTGCCTGCGAGTGTTCTGTACAAGGGGAGGGTGTAATGATGACCCTCTGAAATTTTCAACAGATCTTTATTTATCTACTAGTTAAATAGCCCGTTGCCTGAACGGGGTACAAAAATTTTCCCGACGGGTGGAGGCACAGCATTACCGACAGGAGGGCAGTGCCCCCCCAGACACCCCACTGGCGCCACCCCTTAATATATAAAGATCATATTTTCTTCTAAATTTATATAAAACAATGAGTTGTTTTTCCCAGCAATTCACGTCGTAATTCTTAACTTGAATGACTCGTCAATTTGTTTTATAAGTTTATATATTAAATTCACATCTAGAGTGGGTAAAAAAGTATGTATGATCGTGCGAGTTTTAAATAAACGTCTATAATTTCAAAAATAATTTATTCTGTGGAAAATGATCTGACAGCATGATGCAGAGCCGGGGTAAGTGAAGGAAAAGTTCATACGCTTTTTATGAATACGTACCCATATATTCACATGCATGGCTAAATATAAACAAATTCGATATGAAAAACTAACTTCAAAAATTGTAATAATATATTTACAACCAAGTTAAATACATAGTACAATTTAATATTTGCTATGAGAAATTAATTTTTGTGTTTTTGCTCTTGTGAATATTTGAATCAATGAATTGACGTTAAGACTGGCTTAGGAGGATTAATATATCACATCAAAATTAGATTTAAAAAAAATAACAGTGAATCACTTGCACACTATTTGAACATCTGTTTCTTTTGATGGACAAGTATCCCATTGTGATGATGCCCCTAATCGGTCGCCTAATTGCAAAGCCGGTCCGAACAAAAGCGGGGCCCGGTGCAAAGTTGGTTTGCGGGGCCTTGAAGCAAATTTCGAACAACAAAATAATTCATTGCATTTTGCTATTTATTATATTGCACAAATTGATGTAGAAAATAAAAATGATAAATAATTAAATTATTTTTAATAAAGTTAATATTTCAGTCGCACAAAAATCGTTAATAAATCACATAACAAAAAATTATTACTTCATAAATACAATTTTATATGCGGCTTACCAGAATAAATTTACAATACGTGAATTTATTTTCATTTTCTTACATGTTTTGCAGAAAATTCAATGATAATGCCATAATTTAGTTTTCTTTTTTTGGTTAATTCAGATTCGATAGATTTGCTAAGGAGGTAAATCGTTCTTGATTAATGCCAGATTTCAAGCAATTTTTTATTATTTTCAATCTTAAGTAAGATCTTTCTGCAGATGCGGTGGTAGTTGGTAAAGGTCAATATAATTTTCAGAACAATAACAAAATCTGGATACAATGCAAACAAATTATTTTTAAATAAATATAGTAATATTGTGTCTTGGAAGGCAAAACTCGACGACAAATTTTGATTTCGTTAAATAAATCAATGCAATCAATTCTCATTTTGCAAAATAAGTTCAGTGGTGCGGAACCTTCAGGAACGTGGGGCCTAGTGCCCTCGTACCGTTCGAAACCCCCTCGGGCCGGCCCTGCCTGACCAACTTTTTTCGAATTAAGAAGGACCAGGGGCGGATTTTGACAATATGAGGACACAGGCGCAAAATTGTTTTGAGGCGCCTCTACCCAATGACATAAATTCGGCTTCGGACTAGCACTGCAATATACGGCAAATATATTTTGATACCCCCTTAGGATCTCGAGGTACGAGGCGAGCGCCTCCAAAGTCTTTGCGAAAAACCGCCGCTGAGAAGGACACAAATAAATTGAAGATAAGAAATATTGTGAATTAAAGAAATATTTTATTTATTGCAATAATAATTCAGAATACACTATAATATGATAAATGCAAATAAAGACATTTGTAACATAATTTATTGTATCCTTCTAGCAAGCCATATAAAGTATAATATTAGGCAAATTATCATTTATGCTTGGTCACTGATATTCTTGGGGTGTATAATGTATAAAATATTTATGTGAAGAGTAATAATTACAAATCTTTTAATATTTATGTATTCAAATTTTCTTCAAAAACTTCGGATGATGAAACGGACTATTTCTTCGATTAGGAGTTATTTTTGTATGGTGCATACTAAAATTATAAAGTGAATATGATTTGGTTGTTTGGAGTTTCTGAATTGGAACTGGAAGGGAAAAGAAATGAGAACCACTTTCAGTTCTTTTTCTTTTTTGATATCGATTCACAGAAATACAAATTAAGACATTGATATATGAAAATAAAGCGAAAAATAAGAAATCTAATTCCTAATGTCATTTTTGAATCATTGGTAATTTTAACTCAGCCTTACTTTACACATGAAGAGTTTTCTATTAAAAAAATCACGAAACTTTGCTTTTTTTAAAAAAAAATAAACTTTGTAGCCTAACATGAAATTGTTTTCGAGACGATTTTTTACCTAACTACCATTAAAAAGTGAATTACGTAAAAATTGCTTTTTATCAGAAAAGCTTCATGAAAAATAGATTCGCATTGTATAAACTTACCTGCCTGAGAATGTGATAAGGCATTCCACATTTCATCCACCGATTTTTGAAGTTCAAACGAAACATTATCACCGGTAATTCTGACAAAACTTCTTTCAGGATCTACTGACCCGAATAAGAAACATTCCCACAAGTGTGGAGGAGAACTTATCTGTAATTAATGTAAAATATTGATTAGGGACATGGAATTAAAAAATCCCAAATAAGCTTCCCATACATCAAAAATTTAAAATATTAGAGTTAGTGAACTTCTTCTCCTGGAAACAGACATTTTTAATAATAACCCACTTATTAAAAGATAATCAAGAATACCTTTGTTCTTATATGAAGTAATGCGATTAAATTTGCTGAATGATGCAGAGTAAAAGATTCTGGAACGCAATAGAGATGAGGTATACAGTATCTACAATTGGCACTGGACATCAAGTTTTTTTTTTTTTTTACATAATTACACTCCCACCGGGGGGAGCGCACCACGTGGTGTGGATGAGAAGTCGCCGGATAAGTAAGTGGGTTCTCGCTTTCCTGGTAGGCATAGTAAAAGAGTAGGGTGAGATATCCCACTCCGATGGCGGAACGTACCTCCTTCGGGAGGGGTTAGGCCGTGGCCGGTGATGGCGGTCAAAACTCAGTATCCAAACTGTTGTGGCGACCGTCCTTCAATTGGTCCCGAATGCCAAGGAAAGGCGGAGTAGCTCGACTTGTCAGTGGCAGCGAATCGGGAGGGGGGGGGGGGGGCCGTCGCCCCGCTACTTTTTGCTGGGAAAATTAAATTTTTATCTCATTTTAGCTGCCCAAAACTAGGAATTATTAAAAAGCAATACTGTCCGAGAAAGTTAGCTAAGCTAGTAGCTAAATTTTTAAATTTTGTTGTCTACCCATATACTCCCGGGTACTTTTAGATGTCTATAAATTTTTTTGCCCCTCTACTTTTTCAACTGCCGCCACTGCGATTTGTGGTTTACATAATTACACAGTGGTTTAGCAAGTATAAACAGAGTCCAGGGTATGATAATTTTTTGTCACCTCTTCATATTTGGCTTTAAAGCAGTGGCGGCGGCTCGGAGGGGGGAGAAGAGAGAGTCGCAGTCGCTCCCCTAATTTTTACAGAAAAAATTGAACTTTTATTTCATTTTAGCTGCTTAAAACTAGGAATTATAGAAAACAATTGGGTACAAGAAAGCTAGCGAATTTTGTAATTAATTTTTAAATTTTTTTGTCTACCACCGATATGGATACTAAAGCTAGCTAATTTTGTAACTAAATTTTTAAATTTTTTTTTGTCTACCACCTATATGGGTACTAAAGCTAGCTAATTTTGTAATTAAATTTTTAATTTTTTTTGTCTACCACCTATTTGGATACTTTTAGGTTTCTACAAATCTTTTTGCCCTCCACCCACTTTTGCCACACAATCGCCACCACCGTTTAAACGGTGGCATTCTCCATAGCTTCCCCTAAGACCGGCGGCTGGAGGACACTGGTGTCCAAAAATAATGCACAATTTTGAAGATGCTACAAAATTGGAGTTAGTATTGATACTAGGGTTTGCAATCAGTTACTGAGGATCATGGGACATGCTATTGTCGGAACTCACATTTTACAGTGAAGATTCGGTCACGAGGGCAATTAGGGGGTTAAGATTCGGTCACTTGAATCTTCGAATATATTAATCGTCGAACTGTAATTTAAATAATGTTTTTAACATATAAGTATACGTGGGTATTCAGGATATTCATCTTTCATAAAATTCAACATTACTGTTCGAAGATTCAATTTTAAAAAATATCAGTTTGTGCAAGACCCCTCATCATTACGCCTATCTTAGAGTGTACCGAAATTCACCAAGTTGCGATGCCGATATCTTTCTAAATACTTATGGTATTGAACTGGAATTTTTATATAAGTTTACCTATATACCTGGTTCTGAAGTTATGAAAAAACATTACCCTACGTTTCGCACACGCGCACGAAAAAATTATTTAATACAAATACTCATATTTCCTGTAATATTCAATTTTTTAAATTCAAATTTTAATACAGTGCTTCCTTTACATATTTTCAAGTATTCTGTAAGTTTCGTACAATTTGGTGGAAAACTCGGTATGTTATAAGCAAATAACACGCAGTAAAATTTGGGATTTTTTAAAGAAAACCTCGATATCTTTTCGATAATATGTGCTATTTTTATGAAAATGCATGTAAGTACTAAGCACAACAAACATAACCATTGATGAAAGTTGCATCTCGTTATCAGCTTTCTGTGAAACAGGATGGGTCAAACTCCATTTTCGCCTTCATACCTTTCTGGTGGACCCCTAATTGCCCTCGTGACCGAATCTTCACTGTAAAATGTGAGTTCCGACAATAGTATGTCCCACGATTATCAGCAACTTATTGCGAACCCTAGTATCCATATTAACTCCAATTTTGTAGCATCTTCAAAATTTTGCGTTATTTTCGAACACCAGTGTACATCCAACTTTCCTCCCCCCTCGTCTCTACGCTATTGTAATTATTGATTTCATTTTATTGATTCTATTCTGTCTTTAGACTAAAGATTTCGGTTCGAAATTATTGAAATATGAATAACTTGATTTAAGTACAAACTACTGCTTTCCGTGGCCTAGCGAGAGCAGATGACATCCAGAGCATACAGTATTTCCCACCATTCATCGACTTCTGCCTTTAAAAACATGCAATACACGCAAAAATATTGCCTCTTCCCATACTGCCGTCCAGGGCCCTTTTGCCCACCTAACATGTAAAAGTGCATTGAAAAGTATACGAATTTCGATTTCATTTGAACAAAACAAGACAAGGTCAAACAGTAACAGAATAGAATATTCCGAATAAATTACTGAGTATTGTATTTTTTAAATAATTGAGTATTACATTCTTTATTTTTAGCTTCTGTCAAACAGACAAAAACAAACAAAAAGGGGATAATTTTCAAGAGAATTGTTTCAGTGTATCGCGTGTGAATATTGTAAAATTGAAATTAATTTTATACAAAATGTTCAAGAAAAAATGACAAACCTTTTTTACACAATACGAATTTTATTTAATTATAGGATGGAATATTTTTTTAAATTATGAAACAACATATTTTCAAGATTATAAAACGATATAATGTAAAATAATACAAATAACTTGCAAACGATAATTAATTAGGAATGTTGATAGCATAATGTTGCAAAATTTAAAAGATACTTTATTTTAAAAAGTTCCGATGCACGATCTTTGTAAATTAAATGAAAGGACAAAATTAAATTACTTTGAAAATACAGAAAAAAAAAAAAAAAAAAAACCCTCGAGGCGTCGGGGGTCTTCTAAAGTTGCGGGATCCCTAGGCAGTTGCCTACATTGCCTAGTAAATAATAAAACCATGGTTTTTATTACACCTGTAATATACATTGTAATGAATAAAGTAAATTAAAATAGAAAATATTTCAAAGAATCTTTTGGAAAATTGGAATTATGAATAGCTGTTAAGAACTTAATGCAGAATTATTACGCAACTAAGCATGAAAAAAAAAAAAAAAAAAAATGCAGCGATGTACCTTTTAAAAATTGTATTTGGAACTAAAATAACAGGAATTTGAGTCTTATTTGTATGTTCTAGAACATTTCTTAAAAGCAACTTACTTTCAGATATTTACTTGTGATCAGAACCGAAGGTTTTACATCTACACGAGATGAAAGAGGAACAACAATAAGTACTTTATCTTTAGATTCCTGCCATTCAACATCTTTTTCCTTTATTATAAGAGGCATCTTGTAACTGCATTTAATGTTTTGATGACTAAATTATTCATCTGTAAATATTGAGATTTCAGGAAAGCATGTTTCAAAAATTGTGCACTGCCGTTACCTTGGTAACAGAAGCACACACGGTGACAGTGAAACATAGTTTACGGCAAAATAATTATTTGTCGACTTTCTTTTTGTGTAGAGAAAGTATGAATTCTGCTCATTTGCGGGAAACAAAAAAAATTATGTTTCTTTTTTTTGTGTGAAAGTGTTGCAGTCTTGCATAATGTATTATTTTATTTTTACTGAGTAATTATTTTCTAGTTGAAGAGCCATATTTTTCATAAGCGGTGTGATGAGTTTTGTTTTGTTAAGTTCATTCATCATTTTTCGGTATTTGTTATTTGTAACTTGTTGGAATAGCTTGGTGATCTTTGTTCTGCACCTGAATAGAAGATTGAAATCTGAGAAATCTAAGTATATTGATGAATATAATTTTAATATTGGATTTTCAGATTAACATATCCTTTTCGGTATTAATACACATTTCGCCGGTATTAATATTATTCGAGGCCATGTTCTTATTTACCAGAAAATGTTTTACTTTAAGATTCTTCGGCAGTTTATTAAACAATATTTATTAGACTATTAAAAATGGATTTGGAAATATTTAAAATTAGTATAGAATGAATTTTAGCTTAAAGATATATTTTTGCTTTAAATGTTTATGAATAAAAATCAAGACATTGGAGAAAAAATTTGAAAAGATTAAAAAACCTCATTGCATATCCTATCTAGAATTTCAAAGAAAACAGTTGATTTTTAAATTGCAAATGTACCTATCTATCGTTAAAATGTTTCATTATTAAAAAAAAATTTGGGAAGTTCTTCATTTTTCAAAGTTGTTTTTCAGAAAGTATCCATCTTTGGAGAAAGATCTGAGATCAAATGTTTCTTTTCTGAGTATTGAGAAAAAAAAATGATTTATTTGGTTTATTTAGAAAAATTATTTTATGAAGGGTTTGACAGTCTATTTTTGATGCTTACTTTCAGCTGTTCTCAATCTCTGCTCCCTTTCAACACTTGAAAACAGCTAAAATTAACAAAATTCCTTTAATAGTCCTTTTTTTAAAAAATGTAAGGAAATGTTAAGAAATTGTGCATCTGCAACTATTTTTATTTTTTCAGATGTAATACTCCAGGTCTTTAAGACTTCTGATCCATTACCTTCTTGAAATAACAAGCAGTTTTTTTTTTTTTGTCTGAAATGCTTATCATTTCAGATACTGTTTACATTTCTTGCAGAATTTCTTTAAGGTCCATGTTATAAAAAGCACAAAAAATAAATTTTATGCAAAAAAATAAATGTTCAAATGCAAAGAAAATTGTTGAATTTTTAAAAAAAATTTATTGCATTTTAAGAATTATTTTATTGTGATAATTTGGAGTTTCCACTATACTAAACAGTTTTCGAGTTTTAATATAAACTTTTTAGTAATGAGCTGGCAGCTGATGTTTACTGTTTAAATAATTTTATTAATTAAAAAAATAGTAATATTTTATCATGGAAATTTAATTTAAATATTAAAAATTATTGTGTTTCACATCCATGTATGAACTTTTTGTACATGAACCTCTTTATGTAATGGAAAAAGATTTTCTGTTCATCAAACTTAACATGAGTGCATATTTATGATTCACTGTATTTTTATTATGAATTACCTTTTAGAAACATAATTTTATCTTATGCTTCTTGCATCAAGTCTGAAGTATCATATAATATGAATTTTTTTATTGATAATTTTTGTAGCATATTAACTTAAAAATGCCAGAAGAAAATGTGAAAACCTACACATTTGAAGAAATTGCTAAGCATTCGAGAAGTGAATCTGCATGGATCGTAATAGAGAATGAGATTTATGATGTTACAAAGTTCTTAGAGGAGGTAATGATAAAACTGAATTTTATGATCATCTTTATTAGTAGTTATCGAAAGTCTTTTGTTAAAAAAGAACATATAAATAATATAAGGACATTTTCCAAGATTTTTCTTCTTTCCTTGAAAGCTGTAATAATTAAAAATAAAATAAAACATTCTGTATTATCAAAACAAGATGCATTCATTTCTTTGAAAAAATATTACTTTTTTTTTATCTGCCTAGAAAAAAATCTTATATAATGTTAATAATATAATATTAATGTAGTTTTAAATTGTAAAAGCTACTTGGATAGCCTTCAAAATTCTGTTATATATAAATTATGTAAGTTTTTACCTTCATAAAGGTAGTAATCAAATAAATGATTAACTGTGAATTCAGGTTTTAAAAAAAACGCTTGAAATTTATGAATTAAGAAAAGAAAGTTATGGTGTAAATTTCTGCTTAATGAAATTGTATACATTGGAATCTGAAATAAGATATGCCAGTTTTTGCTTATTGGTAATAAGGTGTGCTAAATATTCTTGGAATAATTATTCGAAGTATAAATTCTTTTTTTCTCTCTCTTTCATGTTCCTTGTTAATTTCGTTTTAGGTGAAGAAACAAATATTTTAAATAGTACAAGGCAATTAGGGGAAATTTTTTATTTTCTGATGTCATTCTGAAAAGTAATTTTACTCATTTGGATACACTCTGGGGGCTCCTCTTTTCAAGTATTTTGAATATTTTTAATGTTAGCCTTAGATCTGACGATTAAAATCAAACAAAATTCAATTAATTCATGTTTTTCTCTCCAAGTATAATATCAATTCAGTGGCATATTGTTTTTTTTTTCTTCTTGTGAGTGTGTGTGTGTGTTTCTAGGTTTTTAAATTTATTTTTGTTGTTGTCCCTTTTTTACAGTGTTTGTAAAGTTCTGTGCTGTGTTTCTGATGCTTTTGTGTGTGTCGTGTCACATTGATATATTTGTATTGCTTTTATATTTCCCCACCGTTCTGCTAAATGCCATACACCCTTTCGTGTAGGTTTGAAATAAATAATAATAATAAAAAAATATGAAATGTATTCTGTTAAAATATTATTTAATAAAAAGCTTACAAACTCAATTATTATAATTTTGCTATGATTTTAAACTATAAAGTTCCAAAATTTTTTTCTAATATGATATGAATTGACAGTGATATGAAAACACAATTATTTTATTTTGTCTTTACTCCAGCTAAAGATGATTTATTTGTTTGAAATTTGATACACTTTCAGCATCCTGGAGGTCCAGAAATTCTCTTAGACTGGGCAGGTGAGAATGTTTTTCAAGCATTTCTAAAAGTGACAAATGTGGTCTGATACATCTGTAATGTTTTCTGTGCAAACATAAAAGACATAATCTTATATTTTTTTAGGACTAAAAGTGCAGTATGTATACTAAATTAAATGGTATGCATCCATGCAAGTGCTTTTTCCTAAATACTTGAATATGCCGTAATTATCAGTTACTTTTAAATGTGAATATTTATAAACATTAACGATTACATGCACAAATAATAGTAAATATACAAGGTGATTATAAAATATTGTGCAGAAGTTTTAAGGCAGGTAGAGGGACCTCAAAATGCTGATTTTGTAATGGAAATATGTGATCAGAAATGGCACTGAGGTAGTTCAGGACTACCTCATAAATTAGGAATGTAACAAATATCCGGTATTCAGCCGAATAAATTAATGGATAATAATTTTTCAAAAATGTGCTTTTAAATATATTTAACAAATAATATTAGAGATTTACATTTATCATTAAAAAAAAAATATATCCTTACATTTTGTCGGTTTTAAGTTTCATCATACATAAATGTATTTAATAATGTTGCATATTTATCATTGTAAAGCCAGAAATTATATTGTAAGAACAATACTTTTTTAGAAATTTCAGTTGGTTTCATATATATTATCAACTTCAGAAAATACATACTCACTTCATACTGTGCTTGCAGGAGCTGAAAAATATTTTTTTGCTAAATTTGCAAATCTTGAAAATTTTCCCTAATTTTTTTCCACCAATTAAGTGGACACTCCGTCCTAGCTACTAGAAGATCTTTATCAAAAAAGGAATTTACTTCTAATAATTTTAATTTATCCTCTAAATTTTCTTCTGTGTTTGTCATTCTCATGTTCTGCAATGATGACTCTTTCATTTCTGTGAAGCAATCCCAAAATTAAGAGGATTTCTCATCTCTTATTCAAATTAAGGTATTTAAAATATTACAAAAATACATCTAGGTGTTAATATTTTTTTAAAAAATTCAAATAAGAAATTTCAATTTTATTAATCTTTACTTTTTTTCATTTAAAATTTGAGAAATATTTTATTTGTAATCAAAAGTAAAATATTTTTAAAAAGTGGCTATTAGGCCTGAAATTTGGCCAATCATTTGTCATTCAGCTATTTGGCCAAATCACTGTTCGCTATAGCCCTATCATAAATCGTTATTCCCAGTATTCTTCTTGCATGAATCGTCATTTTCAATGTGGATTCTGAGGAGTATATATTTCTACAAAAGTATTTAGTTTGCTGAAATCTGTTTTGTTGTGTGGGCAACCAAGATATCTTGTGGAAAGATATCATATATGCAGTTATTCGCCCAACTAGAATGTATAAGTAGAATGTACCTATTAATTTCCTCTTTACCATTCTAGTCCAAACATTAATGAGAATCTTTCCGGGTTTGCTTATAATCTCGTGCTGTATTGATTGCCATGTATCCAAGAATAAGAATCGTGGGTGTTAAATGTAGCCTCAGCAGTGACCACTTCATCATTGTCCTCAACTACCTCAATACTAAGGTCACCAACTTTTTTCCAATGAAAAGGATAATACAAATAAATTGAAGAAAAAAATATCAGAAATAAAAGAAACATTTTGTTCATTGCAACAATAATACAGAATACAATATAATATGATAAATGCATAATAAAAGTATTTGTAACGTTTTAAATTGTAATTATGCATACATGCCTAATAATTATTACTTAAATGAGTAATTTTCCATAGAATGAATATTTTTTGTCAATGTATCATCTAACAATATATTGGAAATATCTGAACAATAAATATCCTTCATAGTGAATTTAACGGCAAGTGCTGTGGCTAGAGTATCCATTTTCAATCTCGATTTCTCACATGTCCAAAAATCATTAGCAAGTGAAAATACCCTTTCTAGTGTTACTTTAATTCTAGGGCAGTCAATGAAAGAAGAATAAATTTTCATGCAAAATATGTTAATTTTTGAAATGGCTGAATATTTCCATGTTTTTATCAATTTTATAGTGTTTATTTTCCTATTGTATTAATTTTTCGTAATTTAAATCTAAATTCGGTCTTCTATTTTCAAATATTGAAAAGGAGGACATTTTTTGAGGGAGGACGGAACTTACAAAAGGAGGACTGTCCTCTCTAAAGAAGGACGGTTGGTCACCTTATCAATACTTCAGTTCCCCCACTATTCTATTACAAAATTTACTTATTTTAGGCCCCTGCTTTGAAATATATGCTAGATATTTTGAAATCAGCCTGGATATATGCTTCAGCTTGAAATATTTAATGGATGCTAAATAATTGTTATTTAGATCTAAGTCAATTTACAGCAAGTGATATTTTTTCAAATGTATATTATAATAATAAAAGCAGTTTGTTCTAGTTGTGTTCTATATTGTGATTATTATTGAAATCTTTCTAGGTCAGGAAGATGCTACAGATGCATTTGAAGATGCTGGTCATTCCTCAGATGCTCGAGAACAGATGAAAGCTTATAAAATAGGTGAAACAGTTGAGGTATGTGTTGCAGTTATTTTGAATAATTATATATTTTTGGGAAATGCACAAAACTCTTCAACTAAATAAATTTTGTTTTTTCATGTACAGTCGAACGTCGCAAATCCGGAATTGTCGGGACTTCGGCAATTCCGGATTTGGGATAATTCCGGATCTTAGATCATTTCAGTATTAAGAAGTGAATTTAACATCATAAAACACACAATTCAATTTAATTTTTTTAAGAAACTTATTTATTACTTGTGTTCTTTGATTTATAAACATAATTAATAATATTTCTTATTAATTTTAACATTTTTACAAAACATTTAATTTAAAGTAAGTTGCTTCATTAGTTTCTGTTTTTGATTAAGTAAATTCTCTTTTATTTTATGTATCACCATTATGACCGACTCCGAAATAAAGTCCCTTTGCTCAAGTCCTTTTATTGCAGTGTTTAACACTTCCACTAAACTGTCAATTGTTATTTTAACTTCCACTTGTGTTTCTTCGTCGCTCTCCTCGCTATCAGATACTGAAGTTTGGGAGTTCATCAACACCATACTGCATATTTCGGCATCGGTGAACTGACACTTTGTCAGGGCTTTATTGTCGCAATGCAGTATTTCAAAGGCGTCATCTTCGGCAATTTCTTGTTCTATTGACTTGATGTACTCAAGTAGTTCAAAAATTTCAGCTTTTCTTTTGAGATCCTAACATTAGGATTACAATACCCCCCTCCCCCCTGCAATACCTTCATCGCACATCATTGTACATGTGGTTAAATCCCTCCCCTCCCCAGATGGTTACAACCGATTTCTACTGACACTGGGCGCTGATTTGGTAGATAAAAGTTAGGATATATATATTATTTTTTTGGTGGGGGGAGGGGAAGTTATGGAATGAAAAAGGTCCGGATTTTAGATCATTGCGGATTTTGGACATCCGGATTTGCGATGTTTGACTGTATATACATATCTAAAGCTCATGTTCTGCAGTGTCATGTCTGAATTAAGTGTCTACCAACATATGATAAAAAATATCATAATTATGTTTTAAAAGAATGCTTTTTTTCAGGGCAAATAAAAAAAAACTGTTTACAAATATAAGCTAATATAAACTTTTGTAAAACACTGTTTACAGATATAAACTAATAAAACAGATATAAACTTATGTATATATCTGTTTTTGAAATGAATAAATAACATTGTACAACAAAAAGTGTGTCAACTTAAAAAGCATTAATAGCTATATTTTGATAAATATTTTCCAATTTTTTTCCTTCTTGATGTTTGAGGTAAATGGTACCAATTGTAAAATGATATCATCCTAGTTTTTATATATTTTATTGAATATTTACCTTCTTATTTCTTATAAAAATTTGTTATTATTTTTCATAGTGTCCGAATAATGAGAATAATAAACAATTGAAATACAAAGAAAAAACATAATATTACAAAAAATCATCTTATTATACCATACTTGCACGCAATTTAACATGTATTCAGGGTTCGTACGCGTCCTTACTTTTACATTTAGTCCTTAAAAGTCCTTACAAATCCTTATTTTTATGCCCCATTTTTAAAAAGTCCTTGAAAGTCCTTACTTTTTACTCTGCCATTATTAATAAATTTAAAATTTCACTGATTATCGTTTTTCTAATTCCTTCTTCTCGGCGGCTCTAATCTCGGTCGACTTGGCTCTCGCGGAATGGGGTGGGGGTGGGGGGACAACACTGCTCGCGTTCCACGAATACATATCCATCGCATACACTTTGGGAAATAAGGGAGGAGTTACAGATGGCCTTTATTGGTCCATGGTTCCATAGGAATGATTGTCAAAAGTGCTGTTACCATTTTTAGAACAGTATCAGTGATAAACATTTACTTCCATTTTTTGCCAGTGATGTTTTTAAAACTTGTTAATAATTGCATTCAACATTTCAAAATTTTGAAACCAGAGAATGAAAGAATTGAGAAACCTGAGACTTTATGCAAATTCAACTTCAGTGACCCAAACTTGTATAATGATAAAAGTTAAGCGTATTTAGGATTTGCTGCAGAGCAACTAATAAAAGAAAAGATAAAAAATAAGGAATTAGCAGACAAGGATGTTTTCACACTTAGACAGGATAGTCGGAAAAACATCATAACAATGATAAAACATTTCATGCAGAAATGTTCTGTGAATTATGCACTAGTAAGACCTGCGATTTGCATTGATCCACGAGTAATGGCTGGATATCCCGAAAAAGCACAGAAAAAAATGAAAAAGGTATTGATTGTGTTGTCGCAAAATAAATGTATTTTGGAAAAGGATTGCGATGAAATTTTGTTACTCTATGCAGATTTTCTGTTAAATATTGTAATTCCAAATTCATTTGAATTTACCAAAGAGTGATTCCCTTGATACTTTTTTTACAAACTTATTTTAACAATAATCATTATGAAAAAGTTTGGAAGATTATCAAAATGGTATTAAAACTGTCACATGGACAATGAGGTTTTCCGGTGAACAAGGCCCTGGAAATAGAAAATTTGAAAGATGCTTTGTATATTTCCCAGCGTGTTAATCATGAATTTATTAAGCTGTCTGGGGCTATTTTTGACTTAAAAATTACTAAAGAAATGAGGATGGCTGCCACCTCAGCTAGAGCAAAATACATGCAGTATTTAGAAAGTGAAAGATCCAAAGAAAAGACTGAAACAAAACAACTGAAATGAAAAACTTTAGAGGAGGAAATAGATTTTTTAAAACAAAAGAAAATGTTCCTCCAAACGGACATACACCAAACAAATGAGAAAGCAAATGATTTAGCTAAGGAGGCTGAAAAGTCAAAGGACATAAATTTATTTATTCAATCGCATGAACCAAGAAAAACAGTTTCTGAAAAAGAAATTAAAATAAATACCTTGGATGTAAAATTGAATGAAAAAAGTTTGCAATTAAAGATATTTAATTTGATTACCAGTTTCATGGGTTTTTTTTCATCAATTTATTAACTCATATTTTTAGGAGTTTTGTTGTGTTAAATTTGTAATGTATCTTCTATGTAATTTATCATCTAATAGATTGAATTTGCAAAAATGAGACATTTTATTTAAAAATGCATGCGACAATTCGTTAAGTTTATTCAATGTAGAGGTCCTTATTTTTTGGTTTTTTTAGTCCTTAAAAGTCCTTGATAGTCCTTGATTTTCTTTTAAGGAAATGTGTACGAACCCTGGTATTGAGGTTGTTATATTCGAGATTAAATTTAATCAGTTTTTTTATTACAGAATTAGTAATCAAAAATTAAAGGGGAAAACAGCTAAATAGTATAGGGTAATAAATTATCTGGAATGTGACAAGTTGATGGAAGTTAATCAGTTCCAATGAAATTTGAAACTTATTCATCAAAAAAAAAAAACCCCCTCTTGCATATATTATGTGAAGGGTTAAAAAAAGCCTATTAATTGAATTAATGCTGAAGGAAGACTCCAAATTGTGTGAAAAAAGGATAAATCAAAATCTCCGTTGCTAATTTTTTTGTTGCATATTATTTTTTTTTAAATTGAGTTTTTCATAAGTATTCCTTTGCAGTACTCTGGAACCAGGGGCGGCACGAGTATAGGGACTACGGGACTACAGCACCCTCCACTTTTTTCAGTGCGTGAATTAAACTACTTATTTATTATTTTTGATTGTAATATCCAAATCTATCATTAAAATTAACTTTTGATGCTTTCAGCTGCGTCAAAGAGCTGGATAAAACTAAGGTTACTTCAGAGAATTTTCCCTATCCGCTGTCTTCTCGGATAGCTTTTCCCTTTTCGAGAACTGGAAAATCCCTTTGCTCCAGTTCCGATTTCTTGATGCAGTTACTTTGCAATCCTGGTCTCCCTTTTTTTTCAATGGGCATTTAACGTAGCTAGGAACTGCTTTTGGAGTAGCACCGGCAAGATAGGGATTCGTTGTAAACATTTTTTTCACTGTGGAAGAATGTTTCACAAGATAAAATTTGAAAATAAATAATTTTCAAAATGAATCATAAAAGAAAATGAAGTAAGAAGTAATGATAAATTTAAAAATTTAGTTTAAAAATTATTGTAGATAAATTTGAATGATTTTTTTTTCCCATTGCATATGAACATAATTCTGAAACCGAAATAGCTAGAGGAATGAAACATGGGATGAGATCTCAACACCAAATTTGTGAATCTAGTAAAGTTTCAGCGAAATCCCTGTCTGTTAGCGTTTTCATGTCATTTGATAGTCGTACCAATACTATGGAAAACGCTATTGTTCATTTTGCTCGAAATAAAACCAGAAGAGGCATTTCAAGTAGTTTTCTGTACCCATATGTATTTATTTCAACAAACAGCTTTCAATGAATTTTTTTCATGACTTAGCAAAAATAACTGTGAAAAATCATTTAAGAAATTCTTAATTATTGTGTTAGTTAAAAAAATTGCTAATTTCTAAATTAAAATTTCTTTATAAAAATAATTTGAAGTCTAAAATCTAATAATAATTTTTTATTGACTGAGTATTAAACTGTTGAAAATTAATTAAAGGGATCCTAATTTAACTTATGCAGAAATCATTAGTATGCAATGTAGAACTTTATGTTACAGCACCCCCACGGTGATTTAGCACGTACCACCACTCTTTGGAACAAATGCTGAAAATGATATGAAATACTCTTGCATCAGTTCTTGAGTTAACTTATTTTGAAAACTCATTATTGAAGGGATAAAGATGTTCTGTTTTGTGTATGGAAAAGTTGCTAAAGTACACCTTGAATTAAATGCGATTGTAAAGTTTATGAAAAGTTTGAAAGAAAGTTTCTGAATTTAAGGAATTTACATCTTTAACGTTAAACAAATTGCCATACCCATCTTGTTTTTGTATTTGTAATTTTCTCCCCTTTTATCTTACGCTGAAAAAAAAAAAAAACTTTTCCTAGTTCCGTTTTTGATTTTTGTAAGTATATATTATAGATATTTATTAAAGTATCTATATTTTAGTTATTTTTATAGAGTTTTATTCTGTTATTATTGCAAACTTCAAATACATTTCTACTCAAGTGGGTTAGTTTAGGATTATGAAAAATTCAATTTCAGTATAATCTATAACTTTTATTGAATACAGTTTTGCATTCATTATTACTTAACCTTTTCACGTTCATTGGTTTTGCAGTGAAACCACACATTGAGCATATTTTTACTCTGTATGGGCGAAACCTAGCGTAATTTTTCTTTCATAACTTAAAAGAGCCAGATATATAGGCCAACTTATATAAAAATTCCAGTTTAATACCATTAGTATCCACAAAGATATCGGCTCTGCAAGAGCTAAATTGCTTTTGATCTCTAAGAGATACAAAATGATGAGCGTTCTTGCAAAAATTGATACTTTTTAGAATTGAATCTTCGAAAGTAATATTAAATTTTATGAAGGTTGAATATCCTAAAAACTCATGTAAACTTATAAATTGAATGTGCATAATTTAGATTGCATTTCGATGATAACTTATTCGGAGGAAAAATAGCCTATTACTGTTCATTGGTTACACTGTGAAACCACAATTTTCGTGAAATTAAAAAATGCTAAATTTTTTTTCCTTTACATATTATGATCAGCTACATGTCTAATACTCATTTTTGCAATAAATTTAGTAATTTTCAAAACAAAAACATGTGGTGAACTTGAAAGGGTTTTGTTTTTTCAAGTTTTAATATTATTGAAAATTGATACCTTCTCTACTTTCTTCTAGGAGGAGAGAAATGCCAAACCTAAGGTAGACATTTTGCTTATGTTGGTATCTTTTTCTTATTATTCAATATTAATTTTAGTCATAGAAAAAAAAAACTAATGTAACTATAATCTTGTATAGCAATTTATCTAAATGCTAGCAATTTGGTATATAAAAATATATTTCTTATGTATTCATTTCTAAAAGGAAAACTATTTTAAAGAATCCTGGCTTAATGTGACCAATAAAAATTTAAATTTCAAAACGTAGTTCATTCAATCTTAATTGCATTTAAGCTTGAAGTATAAAATGAATTTAATTTTAATATAGTATTTTTGAATAATGATTCATGCTTGGTAATATTAATCTTGGAAGAAAATTTCACAGATAGTTAAAGTAATAGCAATAACTCATTGTGTATACCTCAGTGCACTTTAAAACTATGAATCTCAATATCAAGTGAGATCACTTATCCTTATTTTGGGGTCACGAAAACAATGACAACAGTTGCTTCTATCAGATTCTTTAATAGAAGTGACTAAAATCAATGTAAAAAAACTCTCTTGGTTTGAAGCATTTATTAAAATTCTACAAATAAATGTACTCAACAAAATATTTTTTCTGCATAACGTCAATTGTTGCTTTATTTTCGTCCTTTATTTCTAATATGTATGCCTTGAGTCACAAAACAAAGAAATGTTTCATTCATAAAATTGTAACCAAAAAGGGGCCATGATCAGAAACAGTTAAGAAACTCTGTCCTTTTTTATTGAATTGGTTTAGTAATGGATCAATATTGTCTGTGGCCATGATTGAAGTATAAACTAAAGATTTTAATAATTGAAGTATTAGTTACTATTGTATCAATTGATTGCTTATTTATTCTTCTGAAGGTTTTATTTTTGTATATTCATTTTTGTTCCTGTGATGGGAATATCATGTTGTAGAGATAATTTATCTAAAAATAACCTTTATTATTTTTTTTTAAATATCAAATATCTATTTTACTACAAATTGAATTTTAAAAATTTGCAAGTTCTTAGTTATTGTAATGAGTTAAAAAAATTATTTGGAAAAATGAATTCAAAAGTTGATGCAAATTAAGTAACACAATTATTAGACTGCACTGTTACAGTACCATTATATTGGAGCATGACACCATTATTTTGGATGTAATTGTTATAGTGGGGATGACTTGCAAACAAGTCAAGAGAAATAAGCTATGGGATTAGTACAATTATTTTACACTCTATTTATTATTTTACTACTACCTTTTTTTACTGTCTGGAAAAATATGGCCATAGTTGTAGAACTTCCTAAAAAAATACATTGCATTTTTGCACTAATAGAAAAGGAGACAAGAGATTTGAGTTCCTGACTAAATATATTTTTATTTACAAAATTAAATAAATTATTTTGCCAACTTTAACAAATGAATTACTCTCGATTATTTGGAACAAAACAATATAATATCAAAAACGATTTTGCTGATACACATGGCGAAACAGACTAATAAGACAAAATTGCATACATTATATCATTCTTACAATTTGCTGCAGACTTTCTAAATGAAACATAAGTGCTATCAAAAAACACTTTCACAACAATTACTCTATTAAATTTTAGAGTTTTAAAAAAAGAAACAAGTTTCAGTGCATTAAATGCTTAAGAAAAAATAACCCCCTAGAGCTCTGGTGAATAGGATCAGTAGGATGAGATAGCTAACATATATTTGCATCATTGCATGAAGAAGAAATATAGCAATTGATAAAAAATTAGGCCTAGACATTCACTGAATGCCATGATTATCACTAGACAAAGTTTGTGAATCTTTTTAAAGTTTACAAGCAATCTTGACAGTCTCCACTTACAGATCATTGCAACATTTTAGTTCGTTTTCTTCGAGAGCGCTGAAGTAAATACTCAAAATGTTAAATATGCCTCTTAGCAAATACTTCATTACTTTATGCAAATATACGCAGCAGTTATTCTGAAGAAAACTACTTGCAATAAACTGTTGCTTGAAGAGTCCATCAACGCCCATTCAATCTTTTCTCAGAATATATGAAGATTGAGTTTTGTTGCTTCATCTAAAATTGTTGTTGCTTTACTTCTCAAACCATCGGTACGCTTGCAGAGGACGAGAGCCGAATGTAAGAATACCGGCACCCGAACATCGCAGACGCACCGCCTCTGTGCATCGTGTCAGACAAGCGAATTCAACTCGCACAAAGAAAAATCTCCCAGTCAGGGGACACCCGTTACTCCAAAAACATATAGTTTGAGCGAGCTTATAGTTTGGTGCAAGAAAAAGGATTTAAAACTTATTAAACTTCGAACCATTAAAAAAATGCATAAAAAGTTAAGGCAATTAACAATTCAGTTAATCATTACAAAAAAGAAAATGATTAATTGAGAAATTGAGCAAAACTTAAAAAAATAATCTGCTGAAAAGTTAAAAGTTGCCACAAGACATGACAGAAACTTTAGTGGCGAAAATATTAATTATTTAAATAGTACTGGCAAAGCCGAAAAGGATGTTATTGCATAATTGCAATCTAACAAAAATTAATCTTATTAACAATTTAGTTTTCTTACTTAGTCATTTAACCTTTTCTTGCAGGTGGTACAGATGCTGTACCACTAATATTTTAGGATCACCACCTCCTTGAACATTTTACTCCATTATTGATTTCTAAAGAGGGCATAGTTACTTGACGTCTTCTTCAAACCTTATCTTCAAATTACTCATTATTTTTCATATTATCAGATGTCATCTTCAAATTATTTGAAAAGGAAGGGGGAGCCATTTCCCTTTTCTTCTTCAACATCTCCATTTTAAAGGGATATTTCAGAGGGTTTTTTTTTTT
>BGPR01022538.1:0-25251 GCA_013235015.1 Araneus ventricosus | reverse complement strand
TTTTGAAATAAATAAGTCGTGGAAATAAATGCCATATCAGACAGTTAGAGCTATGCAGAGTAAATATTTAAGAGCTTTAACACCACACTGCCGTCTCTAGAGCTTATGTGGCTCCTATCCGGTTTGGTATAGATGTTGGTGGACTTTATTGAGTTGCAAAAAAATTACATACAGAATAATGGGAAATGAAGAAATTACTTAGATGATGTTTACACATAGAATTTACAACAAAATAAATGAATATATACATACTCCTTTATTTTGTTGTCAATTCTATGTGTAAACACCAGCTATGTAATTTCTTCATTTGCTATTCTTCTTTTCTTTTCATTTGAATCTTCCTCTTTGAAATTTCAAAGAGGAAGTTTCAAATGAATTTTTCGCAACCAATAACAAATATTTCTAATTTCTTAGCACGTCTGGTTGGAACATGTGGTCTCATGTTCATAGAAGATCTTCAAAAAATTCAGAAATGTTCGTTATTGGTTGAGAAATTTTCATTTTAATCTTCCTCTTTGAAATTTCAAAGAGGAAGTTTCAAATGAATTTTTCGCAACCAATAACAAATATTTCTAATCTTTTTTGCACGTCTGGTTGGAACATGTGGTCTCATGTTCATAACAGATCTTAAAAAAATTCTGAAATGTTCGTTATTGGTTGCGAAAAATTCATTTGATCTTCCTCTTGGAAATTTCAAAAAATTTAGATAGGTGGTGTTGCTTGTTAAACAACGATATATTCAAGAATTATACGAAGGTTCGTATGATTAAAATCATTGGTGTGAAAGTCTTTCAACAATTTCACCCAATGACTTTCAGTTGAAACGTTTCTAGTGTTTCATTCTATTACTTTTTACGGTGTCATCTAGTTAGAAATAAGTGAAGCCTAGCAGTCTTCTGATTTACTTGCATAATGTGTGAGAGGTATAACTCATGCCCCGTTATCGCTTGCTACTAGACACTACCGTCAGAGTTTTTGCGATTGTTTGAAACTGCAACCATGGGTTGCATTCTTTCTAGAAACGAGACATTTCGGAGTCCCGAAACTGAGCTTGGGGACAATGAGATAGGTTGCCTGAAAACGGGGCAAATGGTCACATTAATGATACAACCTCCTATACATTGTAATGCTAAAGACTATCCGGCCTGATGTGGGAGTAAGATGGTCACATTGATGATATAACCTTCTATACATTGTAATGCTAAAGTCTATCCGGCCGGACGTGGGAGTCAGATGGCCACATTGATGATACAACCTCCTCTACATTGTAATTCTAAAGACTATCCGGCCTGACGAGGGAGTCAGATGGTCACATTAATGATACAACCTTCTGTACACTGTAATGCTAAAGACTAACCGGCCTGATGTGGGAGTCAGATTAACACGGCGACCACGTCCCCCTCTTTCAAGCCATATTTGAAAGGCATCGAAGTTTCAGTATCAAATTGTAATGACTTTTCATAACACTTTTCACCGTTTTTTTTATCAAATCTCTGGTAAATGTCTTTCAGTGCGATACTGTCATAAAGAAACTATGGCACGCCGGTTTTCAACCGCGTTGTTTGTAAACCTCGCATGGCAAACGGCAACATTTTCTTAAATGCGTTTTCTTTTATGCCGAATGATCCTGAATCGATCGATTTCAAAAAGGCAACAAAAATAGGATTTCACGTAGGAACACAATCCGCGGATGTCGAAACTATTTGGTAAAGATGGAAAAGTTGATATATTGAGGGAAAACAGGATTTATTTTCTCTTTCATGATGAGATTAAGGTTAAGTTATATTAACGTCCCGTTATTAAAGCAACACGAAGGCTTTTTAGGGACGGACCTCGTAATTTTGAACCGCGGTCAGATGACGGCCCCAGGGGTGGTACCCCCCTCTCCAGGCTTCCGCGCCACACCAACGGGAGGGCGTTTGGCCATTAAGTATGATTTAGCGTGCAGCAGGCCCTATACACAGCGGATCTTCGGTGGAATCGGGTTTCGAGCCTGCGACCCTCCAGTTCCGAGGTCGAGACCTTACCACTAGGCCACCTCGGCCTCCTTTCATGAGGATATTAAGAGGGAAGAAAACTTTTAAGGTTTTAAATCAATTAAACTTTGCTATATATGTATGATGAGAAAGAATAGCGAGTCCATTTTTTATTATTCATTGCGACAAGTACATAAAGCAGTCCATGTAACAGCATTTCAAAAGAATTAATTCTTTTGCAGAAAAAAATTGGTGTCGTTTCACTCGAGAGAGCTCTAAAAACGTCCTCCATTCGGAAATGGAACTTCCTCACCGAAAAAGAAGAGGAAAAAGTTCAATTACCGCGAATTAAAATCAATGCGTGATTACCTCATTCCAATTTCTGTCTCACTTTTTTGATCAGAAACCACAAGCAGCGTTTTGAAAGAAGTCCCGTTTCTTCCTCCGCCCGCGACGCCATAAATCAGCGGCTGAGCATTGATATTTAATTATGAGATTTACTTAAGGCTGCGTGTCAGGGCATAATGAGGGATCTAATCGCCGAACAGCTGGCAGAAGAAGATATTTTCCTGCGCGAAGATAAACCGGCGGCTGCTGCTGGCAGGTGATGGATCTTTATCTTGGTTTAGATCCATCGGCCATTTGCATAGCACGGCTGTTTTTTCTGCAGCATTCAACGTTCCGTTTTCCCGATTCAGTGACGATGAAATTTATTCAGCATTCGTTATACAGTTGTTTCCTGATTTAAGGAGATTTCTAATGAGTGCTTTTTAGATACAGTCGAACCGCTGTTTAAAGAAGTCGCTAAATCCCGGTAAAAAGTTCTTTATATGGAAAATTCGTTAAATAGAGATTCACCATTTAAAATACTTTAAGGCATCCGACTGGTTTAAAGTCGTCGTTTTTGATGAAATTATCAAAAACATTTTATGACTTAATTTTGTAGCCTGTTTAATCATCTTTCTAAAAGTGTCTCACTTTTTACTCTACTAAATTACAAATGGAGTTGCAGCTGTTTTATTACCTAACTGTACGCATTATTTTATGTTGCGTGAAAACTTTAAATGTGTTTTCTGAGAAATGATATTTTTGAGGAAAACTGTCGACCGTAACGATGATTTCTCAAAAAGTTATTCGAGTATTGATATGAAATTTTTTGAGATTGTTTTCCGTAATATCCTTGATGTTTTCCTCTAAAATCTAAGGTCAATTTTAAAATCAAGTAATATTTTTAAGTGTTTAAATATAAACGAAAAGCATTTTTTATAAAAAATTAGCAGTTTAGTAACTATGTTCGGCTATATCTCAAAACTATTTTGAAGTTCAAGAATGATTTTAGAGCGTAACACAGATAACTGTCATAAAAATGTACTCCTACAAGGATTTATGTATATTTAGAATATGATTTTGTCTATGGCTGTTAGAGTAGAACAAATATTTTAGTAATTTTTTTTTCAAATTTCGCGGTTTTTTTTAAAAACTATTATTTGAAAGTTTAATTTTACAATATTTTCATAGTTTTAAAACATATGCAGTTGAAAAATAACATTAAAAAATATATATGTTATTTTTAACAAAAATGTCTCCGAACACAGTCGGATACCTTAACGTTCCGTTTTCCCGATTCAGTGACGATGAAATGTATTCAGCATTCGTTATACAGTTGTTCCCTAATTTAAGGAGATTTCTAATGAATGCTTTTCAGATAGAGTCGGACCTTTGTTTAACGAAGTCATAAATCCCGAAAAAAAGCTCGTTATATGGAAAATTCGTTAAATAGAGATTCACCTTTTAAAATACTTTAAACTACACAAAACAGATTTTAAATTCATAAAAAATAAATATTATTAAAAATGTAATTAATCGCACCTTTATTTTGTAAATTAATATCTATTTGTTTTATATATTTTACCCATCAAAAAGAAATCTGCAAGAAAAACAAGAATAAAACAAAACATTGTCCGGAAATACACTGTATTTTCAATTGAAAATATATTTAATTTAATATTAAAATATTAATATATGTATAAAATTATGTTATATATTAAATTAATGAATATTTTATATTAAAATTAATGAATTTTAGCATTTCATCATACGGAGGTCTGTTGATTTCTGCATCATGATCATTTCCATCTTCATCATCTTCGTCTTCATTGCAATTCATCGCTGTATTGTTTTTATTTTTCACACTGTTCACTTCAAAACTGCCTCATCCACATGTTCATAGACACATGCTTTTAAACGTTTTGAACAAGAATTCGATGAATTATAATTTTCCATCTTATCACGATTTTTTTATTATGGTTGATAAGCTGTTTAGAGGGATACCAAATTTTAAAGCAATATCCTTTTTTCTTCACGCCTTTATCCACCTCATGAAGAATTAAATTTTTTTCTTTGATGCTCAAGCACTTTCACTTTGACATTTTCCAGCTTCAAGGTCATTGATCACCATAAAATGTGTTAAAAGAAAGAATAAGTTTTAAATGATCCGAAATATTTTAGAAATAGGCAGAAAAAAACATTGGATCTTAAGAAAAAGTTCGTTAAACAAAGAATGCACTTCGCTATTTGGAGGTTATTTTACGAAGAAATTCGTAAAATGTTCTTGGTTCCAAGAAAAAGTCCGCAAAATGGAGAAATTCGCAAAACAGAGGTTCGTTAAATAGAGGTCCGACTGCATATTCGTATTAGGTATATTACCTATCGCTATGGTTCTCATGACACGATTTTGGGAAAATTTCTGCCGATCACCGCTGTTACATGCTATATATAATTATATCTTAACCGAATTAAATGTCAAAACATTATGTTCAGAAGGAAAATAAAGATGTTTTTTTAAAATTTTTTGCAAAAACCTTTTAAAACCGTACTGTAAATAATTTAAAGCCAAACAAATTATGAGTACTAATAAATACCAATAAATGAACATAGGGATATAGTCACATTTAAGATTAAAAAAATATAGAGAATTGTACATGAATTAAAACTAACAGTACTTGGAAAATGCAATCCAAGTTTTGGAATTTCAACAATTAAAGTGGTCAGCTAGACTTTGGAATAGCTCATCATGTATAATCAGATTTTACAGCTCCAACCATCCATGGAGCCTAATTGTTGAAAAACAGAAAGGAAAACAACCCAAAAATATAACAACAATATAAGAAAGAAAGAAAGAAAGAGCTAAAACATAACTAAAATAATAAGTACTTTTAAGTTAGCCGGGCGCAAATGTCGCCAATTGTGAACCAAACGCGATCCAAGTCTCCAAGAGAATGGTTGTAAGAAATTTGGCGGAATTCTGCATTATTTGGCGATTTTTCGCTTGCGCCCGTCTAACTTAAAAGTACCTACAATGAATATTCAGGTTCAAGATTACGATTATTCATGATCACTCAGAGTCAACCTCTGGATATCCTACAGAAACTCCTTCAATGGCGTCTACCACCTCTTCTTCCGCGAACTGTTTTTCTCTCTCCTCCCTTCACTTCCTCGACCGTGGTACTGGAGCAGTTGCTTGGAGGTTAGTGGCATGACAGGAGGAAAGGAATGTTATATTTCTGTATAACAATGAATAATGTCCATAGCTCAATTTGTATCCACCAGGCAACAAGAACGATGGGAAGTCCACTCTTATTCTAAAGCCGCCTTCCGCGATCAGCTGGTTCGCTGGGAATATGATTTCGACTGAATCTTGCATCAATTTATATCAATGGTTCTCTTAACAACGTAATTTTAAACTTCAGATTGTAGTAGATATTTAACCCATCTTTTTGTAGTGACCTTGCTCATGATTTGTTCATTATCTACATAAATTGTCTTAATGGAGTCAAATAATTCACCATTTATGTAACCTCTAATTCCATGTTGTCGGCACTATCTTCACTTTCATATTCCTGTTGTAAAATATTCATTTGATTTCAACATTAAAATGACGCAGCACATTTTAAGGCCAGCGGCATGTCAGGTGGATTACAACATGCTGAGAGAAAATGAAAACATAGCAACCATAACCATTCAGCTTACTGGATATATTTCTTAATGTAAGCAAACCAGTATGTCGGATAGCTTGGTTTTAAGATTTCACAAAAATTTTGATGAAATAAAATATGAAAGCAGAACGTTTTAGAATATTAACTCAGATAACAACAACGAAAGAGAAATATGCAATTAAATATTTGTTTAAACAATGAAAATGTTTTGAGTTGTATTGAGTTGGTTTGAGTTGTAAATTATGCCAAAAAATATTTTTAAAAATTTATCAAAATTCGATAAAACATTGTACGGCATTTTAATTGATATCATTGGAAGGTAATGTTTTGCACTTTCAGATGGTGTAAAAATAATTTTTGTTTTGTAATATTTTCGGAAGTTATTAAGGAAAAACGCCAAAATTTCGAATAATTTGTAATGAATTAAAATTTGAAAAAATGGCTCCGAGGTACACATCCCCATTCCAAAGTATGTTTGTGCCAATATTCCTAGCTCTAAGTCCAGCTGTCTGACCAGTAGAGCGCCAATATGCACACAGACAGACACACACACTCATTCTCCTTCATTTAGTAGAGATGCAACTAATGAACTTTGAGATTTGTGTTCTTAGAAATGGATCTATTGGATTTTGTTCATTTTAACACTGATCCCTTCGTATTAAAGTTCTTCTAAAGCATTTAGTTTTTCCTTATTCTAATAAGTAATTATTTAAATAATTTTTAACATCTCTCTAACCGATTATTCGTATAAAAGAATCGAGTAAATTATGTATGCATAATAGCTGTACTACAATTTACCCTCACTGAGGGTTTCTTTTTTTTTGTCTTTCACATTCGTAGTGTTGTAAAATGTCTTACTATGGGTGTATGGTGTAAACAGTCAACACGCAGGATAATGGAGAATGAAGGTTTATTTACAAATATGCAGGAAAACACGTAGCACAGGTACAGAAAACAATAGTTCTTGCACAGATTACCAATGTAAACAGACAACAATTCGCAGGTAATAACAGTTCAGCACTTTGTTATCTAACAACACAAACCGTCAGCAAATGACTAATAACTAGTAGGCAATAACTGCACTTCCAATAGTGCTCAGCTCACCAGCTTCCTAGCTAACACTGCGGGTAGAACTCCAAAGACGTTCGCGCTCCAAGGCGATCAAGACGCTCCTCTGATCTAGGCGCCGTCCTTAAATATTCTCTCCGACAGGCCGTGACGTCACATGGTGTTTTCTCGTGTATTCCCTATCCTAGTAGAAATATCGAGAAAAAGATTGCATTTTCGGGAATCATCTAATTATCGCCAAGGTCGCCAAATTTATCGCCAAGGTCAGGGGTGCCATAACAGTCGCTGAGGTCACTCCATGCTTAACCTTGTAAAACTCTCTTCCCAACCACAAGACTTGCATTGCTGAGAAGCGACTTTCCATGTTTGTAACAGTATGTTTTAGGAAAATAATTAGAGTTTACGTTAGCGAGATGCCAATGTAGATATTTATAATGTACTATAATTTAGCAATATTATTAGAGTTAGATATCCCCGAAACGTAACTAGATATCTTTAAACTATATATAAAATTTTTTTAAAATTACATTCATATTTATATATATGTAACATCAGGTTTTAAAGGTGAAGTAATCCATGTTGTTAAGGAAAAGACAGCAGTTGTTAAATCTTCATTTATTCCATCGTAGACAATAGTATGTTACTTTTCAATAGCTAAAATAATCATATTATACGAGTATCCATGACCAGATTGGAAAGGGGAATGTTGGAGTGAAAAAGGGCAGTTAGGAATGCGCACAAAGTTTAAGTACCCAGAAAAGGGAATTTCCCGGTAAAGACTCGTGACTCGAAAAGAAAGTTGTATGCGCTTATTATAATGAAAGTAGAAGTAATTAAAATGAGGTGCCTTTAAAAGATTATTTAAGAAAGTTAAAAAATTAAAATATCACATATATACGTTGAAAAATTCATAAATAGTTCGCGTTTATACTTTACATATTCGAATCATTTGACAGCATTTATATGACATAAATCTGAATTGATAATAATTGTAACAAAAGTTTACTTTATATATAAAATGATTATGTTTATTTTTTCTTTAAAAATCTGAGATTTTAACTTAATTGTTTTTTCTCTCTCAATTTCTCCATATATAGACGTTCAAACTTAAAAAATTGTAGGTATACAAGATATTTCAAGATCTGCCTAACATTTCACACTCGTAAAGAAAGTAAAAAAGAAATTCGCAACGTTTTAAACGAAAAGAAGAGTATTAATAAATGTGATAACATTCTCTCATATTTAAAAAAAATAGCTACCATTTATCGATATATTGTAAACTCTTCTAATCCTTTAAAACTCAATGGGCCACTCTCTCTTTTACTGAATTCTTCATTGTTAGAACAAAGCTGTAACTGATCGGCGAGATTTATCTGACAGTTTGAGCACATAATCCAGTTTCACCTATTTTATTACAAGAAATTTATAACTGCTGAAGTATATCTCGACGTTTTGACAATAATGATACTTGAGCTAATACTCCATTTCTCTAAACTTTCATTTTAACTCAGTTTGAAGAATTTGAGCCCTGAAGTATCGCGAAAAACTTAATTTGCTGAAATCCGAACACACTATTTTTTCATTATCAAACTGTGGATTACTGTAGTTTTGATGTACGTAATATACTTCAGTTTTATTTCTGATAATGTACTGACAATTGTACGATTGTATCAGAGAGGTATAAAAAGAATCAGTTCTTGAACAAGTAATAAATATAAAAAGGGTCGATCCAACCAGGTCCACCAAGAGGGAGGGAGAAAATCGAAAGGATCTGGAACCACCCAGGATAAAGAAACGTATTTCTTTTCTTATTATAGAGAGAAACCTTATTTTTAATCATAGCACTCGTTATGAACTGAAATGTCTTCTTTACATTTATTTCCTCTGAATATAAAACTCACCCATTCTCATTATACTAGAAGATATGTGCTCGCCTATGACGGGCCTTTACTCTGCAAATCGTATCTAAGGACTGATTTTAACAGATTTCGTCACGAAAGATGTAATACAAAATCTCATGTACATTGGCAGAGTGCATAAGAAATAAATGAAAAGAAAGTACAAAAAATTACCTTTTTAATGATATCAATTGATGAGCTTTACAATTTTTTCTATAATTTCCATAATTTTTTTTTTAAATTTTCTGGCATAATTTAACATTAATTTTCATAGTTGAATAGCAATTTAATCCATTTTCATTGCTTAAACAAATATTTAATTGCGTGTTTCTGTTTCATTGTTGAAAGCTCAGTCAATATTCTTAGGAAATCATCCGATTTGCTCGTTCAATAATGCAGTCGACAAAATGGGCGGGGTAATTTTAAGCCCCACCCAGCGTTATATACAAAAAATATATTTTGGCATAATTCACAACAATACTTTTCATAATTGAAACCCAATTCAATCCATTTTCATTGTTTAAACAAATATTTAATTGCCTGTTTCTCTTTCATTTTTGAAAGCTGAGGTAATATTCTTATGGAATCATCCGATTTGCTCGTTCAATAATGCCGTAGACAAAAGGGGCGAGGTTATTTTAAGCTCCGCCCAGCATTATATAAGAAAATATATTTTGGCATAATTTACAACAATACTTTTCATTGTTGAAACGCAATTCAATCAATTTTCATTGTTTAAACACATATTTAATTGCGTGTTTCTCTTTCATTGTTGAAAGCTGAGTTAATATTCATATAAAATCATCCGATTGACTCATACAATTATGATGCATACAGAAGGGGCGGGGTTATTTTAAGCTCCGCCCAGCGTTACGGACATCTCTGGAAAATTCTATTATAGATTTATCTAAATAACGAAAGGATATTTTTTTAACAATACGTAACGTGACCGAGCAACAGGATGAAAGTCTTTCCTCGGCTAATTAGTCACTGCATATCTAATTTGCAAAGGAAGGACAGGGAGGGGAAGGTAAGATTTGAAATCGAGACACTCAGGTTAACGATACCTATTCATTGCTCAATCAAAAATCAACTGTCAATATTGTATGGTCGTTTCTCTATGAATATTGTTCATTGACCGTTTGTAGGTACAATAGAACCCCGGTTAACCGAATTAAAGAAGAGGGGGAGAAGTTTTGCGTAATGATTTTTTTGGGTTACGCCATGAACATCTACACTATTTTGTATCCAATTACATTATATAATTCTAAAATCTTTCGAGAGTATAGCTAATTCAGACTCTCTTTGTAGGATAAATTCATGAAATTTTTTAAAGTTACCCATCCGTCGAGACAAGAATTCGCGCTGGTGAGTTCGGGCTCAAAACACCTGACCGCACAGGTAGACAATATCGTAAGAAATATTGTTAATACCCATTAACATTAATTTTAGAATTCTAAAATTAGTCACTTTCCTTCTTGGAGAGACTTAAAAGAAAGAGGTGGGGATATTGTTGAAAAGAGTGTGGTCTTCGGGAATCTTTCCAAGCAGTACAGAACAAGTTTTTTGGATTTTCGATTTTAGAGGTATTTCGGATAACCCGGGTTTGGGTTACCCGGACGCATATTTACAAACCCTACCCTGATAGAGGCAGGAAATCGGGCAATATGATTGGCTCGCTTCGCCGAGAGCCGATGACGTCGTTCTTTGCTCTCGTGCGTGTACTTTTCATTAGTATAATCTCTTACAGTGTGGGATGTTTTATTTTTTTATGATATTTTAAAAAATAATTTCATTTTTAAAAATATTACAACCCACGGAAGAATGTTTTCTGTGCTCAACTGTGGGAAAACGTAGAAGAAAAGTAGGACGGCTCTTGTTTTGTTATGATTGCCGTACGATTCGTGCGAGAGCTGAAAACGACGTCACTGCTCCTCGTAGCCAATGATATTGACTGATTTCCTGCCTCAGTTCTATTAGGGTAGGGTTTGTAAATATGCTCTCCGGACATTATTATATTTGTTTGTATAAGTGAGGGCCTCTCCCGGGTGGGTCGGTAAGACCCGCATGTCAGTATTTTGTCCAGTGACCCGGTTTGGCTCTAGACGGCCCTGGATCCAACTTAATTATTGGTGACATCACAGGACAGAGTAGGAAAGCGTGCAATCAATATGTTAGACAGCATGGGCAATTACACTGGCCATGTGGCTATGGCTTCAGATGGAGTGAGTGCAGTAGTTGTTTATGTTGTTACATAAAGCAGTCATGCAATATTATTATTGCTTTTCCATCTAAAAACTTACAGAACAATAGCCTTTATCTAAACGATGCCGTTTGCATGGGTGTGAAATATTTTCAAATCGTTTTATTTTAAAGTAGGACTAAGTTCCTCCCATTGGGGTCTCAGAAAGGAATTTGATTCACACGTCAAAATACCACAAAAAACGTTGTTTGGAAGATCCTCTATATCTCGGTAAATACTTATGTTAAAAACATAACTAATGTCTTATTTTAGACATAAAGGATAACAACAGAATTTACAAAAACAAATTGAAAATCGGAATTGCAGTTCAACGACTACTGATTCACAAATTTGGGCAAAACTGCGCATGAATTGGGGACGTGATCCTCTATATATCGGTAGGTACAAATGTTGAAAACATAACTATTGTCTTATTTTAGAGATAAAGGGTAACAACAGAAGTTACAAAAACAATTGAAATCGGAATTGTAGTTCAGCGACTACTGAGTCCCAAAGGTGGGCAAAAATACACATGAATTGGTGACGCGATCCTTTGTATCTCGGTAACTACATATGTTAAAAACATAAAAAGTCTTATTTTAGAGATAAAGGGCAAGAACAGAAGTTACAAAAAAATTTGAAAATCGGAAGATAGTCGCGCGAGTAAAGTAGTCCTACGCCTTTAATATCACAGGCTGTTTGAAAAAGACAGCCTCCCGTCATTTTTTTATTTTATTTATTTATTTGTAAATAATGATAATTTAAAGGAAATAAAACAGAAGAAAATTTAATTTAAAAAATCAAAGATTCAATTACATTTTAAATAATTTATTACTCATCGATATAAAATGATCATATTGAAAAATTTCCTGTTCGTTTCTCCACCTTTTCACACACCTCCTCATAAAATCAAACAACATCTTGTTATAATGGAAACACAATAGCAAATGCTGAAAACGTAATCCTAGTAAAATTTTAAATTAATATCTTGTTTATACACTTGAAATTAATAAATCATTCAATCTATTTGATTTCGTACATCATCAGTCAGGAACGAAAGCTTCCTAGAAGGTAATTTGTTTGGAGTATTAAATATCTAATCTCAATAAATTCTGAAAACTGTTTATGTGCTAACGAATTTAAAATTATATCAACCCTCCAAAGACGGCACTTTTCTGAAAATTGATATCCAATCATGTTTCTATACTGCCTAATCGGATAAACATCATTATTCTCAATAGATGATGCATTCAAAATGATAATTCTTGCTCTACTGTTTGGAGGCAAACATATTTATAATGCTTTTCCCACCCCCTTATCTTTGAAGTCAAAATTGTAACCTTTTTCACTACATCAACTAAAAATATTTCCTTTAAAATGTTGATTTACCGAATCCATTCGTTATTTGACTTCTAGAAATCATACAAATTAATAAGATTTTAATTTTCTGTAATCCTCGGCATTCCATCTAGATTTTCGTAATATTCTTTCAAATGACACGTGATTTATCATTTTTATCTATCTAATTATCTATATCTAAATAATATATTATTATATTATTTAAAATATTATATTACTATTATAAATAAATTTATAATATTATATTCAAATATTATTTATTTATATATAATAGTATTTATTATTAATAATATTTATATTTAATTTTATATTTATTATTATTTTATATTATTTTTATTAATTTATATTAATTGTAATTATTTTATAATATTTTAATTAATTTTTATTATTTTATATTTATTATTAATATTATTTATATATAATATAATTTATATATAAATATATAATTTATAATGAAAATATAAATAAATTTATAATATTATATTACTAAATAATATATAATCTATCTAAAATAATATATTATTTTATCTATCTAATTATTTATCTATTAACGTGATTTATCATTATTATGAATCTAAGCGTTCAGCTATTTTGGTCTAATAGATTTAATATCTTAAAAATTGGCTTTTAAAGTAAATAATTGGATCTCTATTGCGTTGAAACAAATCCCTGAAATCTTTACAATATTTTCGCTATGGTAGTTTTAGAAATTATACTTATAAATGCACGATATAGTATCTGCTTTTGAAATGAACATGAGAAACGGAAAAATACGGCTCAAACGCTTAGAGGGTTAAACGCCTGTTAATTGCATTCATTTTCATCTTTAAATGATCGCTACCTAGTGGATGTGAAATTTAATCTGTGATGTGTGTCATCTAACTTTGATATTTTTTTCCATTACAAGTGTAATAAATAGTCCGAATGACATTGTAAACAAGTATTCTTCAACATTCAAATTGTGATGCATGAAAACAACTAATACACACAGAATGCTTTCTTATTTACTATATATTGCGACTAACAGATAGTTAATTGAAGTATACAGTTTTAGTAAGACGTCAAATGCATCACAATAAATTTACTTCATTTCAACAAAGGCGGAAGAAAAAAATAAAAAAAAGAATCTGCTTTAAAGCCATGGGGTGTTTTCGAAGCAATTTTTCATTACAACAGAAGCGAACTAAAAACAAGTTTAAGATAATGAAGCCAAGAAGGAAGGCGATTAACAAGACGTATGTTTAAAGTTAGTGCATTAAATGTTAATAGATTGATACTTCTCAGTACAAACCCTAACTGCTTAAAGTAGGATGAATTTTTTTAAATTTTTGAATAAATACTAAAATGAAACTTTTTTAAAGGGATTAACCATCGGTTGGATAAATAATAACATTTTTTATAGTTCTGTTTGGAGGGAACTTCTGGTTTCATAAAGATTTCAAGAAAAACATTTTACCTTTTAAGAAAATTAGTGTAAAATCCATTGAATCATCGCACAGATTTCCTGATAGAAAAGCTTTTAACTCTACTGCACCTTGCTTATTTTACAAGTGTTGATATTATTTATTGTTTTAACTTTTAATCTGATTTTATCAGGTGTATTCTCAGAAATTAGAACTATTTCTAAAAAAAATTGTCTTAATAAAATGTTTGGAAGAAAACACATGATTGGAATAAATAGCGTAGATATCCTGTTCATATACTGAAACAGAAGTACATCAACTAATGCCACCGAAATCTTAATCTTCGAATAAAACCTGAAAATAATTTGCAGCTAGTTGTTAGTTTATACTTATTACGATAGGTTTACAGAAGCGATATTTTTCCGAAATATGGAGCTGTTCAAGTTCTTCCGCTTCTAACCAGGGCTGAATCCTCAAAGCTTCAATTTTATTTGAAAAGTGTAGAAGTAAAGATTTAGATCCCATCGAGTTAGTATATTTTGAATTATAGCACATATCCATATGCGGCAGTTTTTTTTTCATATATTCCAATTCCTATACTTCCTTATCAAATAAGAAATAGTAGTATCCCAAATGAAGGTATATTCAAATTTCCAAATGACTCTATTTTATTTTCACCCTCGTGCTATGCGAATTTAGTTTGAAAATGTCCCCAAAGCTTTCTTCCTCCCCATCACTTTCAAGCCAAATATATCCCGATTTTCGCTGCATTCTCCAAAATATTTCCGACAAGTTTTCAATTTATCGGTGGAATTCCTTGTTTGACTTTCAGTTCAGGCAGTCTTAGCACAAATTAATAAGATTTTCATTTTCCCTAATGCTCGTGATGCCATGCCTTTCAGGAGATTGGTAGATCAACACGTGACATGCAATTTTTTAAATTAAGTATGCATAGCCAGTGAAGCGCTAAATTCATCATGCGAGATCGACGTGATTTTAATGAAATGGAAAGAAAAATAGTGAACTGGGAAGCAACAGCTTTGGAACCACTTCATGTTTGCAATGCAATTTTTCCTTGAGGCAGCAACGATGTGAGTGCAGGTTAAGAGGATAAATCTATGAAGAAATTATATTAACCCTCTGAGCCCCCAATTATTTTGAACTTTTAGCTATCAGAATCGATCTTTTTTGTATTTAATTCTATCTCTGAAATCTTAAGATTACTTTATCCATTCTGCGTAATTCATCATCAGTTTGTTAATATATTAATATAATTTATTACGAAATTTTAAGAAACTAAGTGTTTGGAAATAATATTACTATCTATCCAATCTCTTAGGCTTCAATTCGGCATTAAAATCCTGACAATATTAATTTCTAACGAAAAGTTCAAAATCTAGATTCACAAATATTTTAAAACACATTTTACGTGAATAAATTCCACAGATAGCCATCTTTTCAAGGTTTTCATATTTATAGAAACTAAAAAACCTTCAACTCTCTGTGCTTTCATATAAAATAAACATTAATATTCTCACTCTCACAACAAATTAAATCTCGAAATTTCTCTTTAAATTTATTTTATCTACTCTACAGTACCACACTAATTGGTGCAAAATTTACCTCCCAAATTTTCCCCACCTACACATTCTCTAGGAAACCGGGACGTTGTTGTATCTTCAAAAAATCGATTTTTCAAATTTAGCTTAAAAAATAAAAGACATTTCGCTGATTATGTCAATGCATAAGGCCGCGGTGGCCTGTTGGTAAGGTCTCGACCTCGGGCCGTAGGGTTCCAGGTCGAAACCCGATTCCACCGAAGAACCGCCTTGTAAGCGGATCCGATTTACGTTAAATCCATCGGGGCCAAATGCTCTCTCGCTGATGTGGTGCGGAAGCTTGGAGAGGGAGATCTGAGCTCAGGTGTCGTCCTCGTCATCTGACGGCGGTTCAAAATTACTAGGTTCGTCCCAAAATAGCCCTCGAATTGCTTCAAAATTATACGTAAGCTAAACTAAACTGTAACTAAACTAAACTAAACTGTAACCAAACTAAACTAAACTGTAACTAAACTAAACTAAATTCTAACTAAATTAAACTGTAATTGAAGTGAACTGTCAATGTAAAATATGTATAGGTTTGAAAAATCGAAAGACATTAATTTAAAGTATAAAAATGCAAACAAATATAAATAAAGGTGTGTCTGTAAATTAATTTTTTACAATTTTCTCAAACCATGTTTTTCCGAAATTTGTAAAACGGATAGAAATTTGGCATTTCGATACGCATAGAAAATTCTTTTCATTGTATATGTATGAAATTTCATACCATGATACTTAATAACCATTTTGCACCTGTTAAACGTTGCTTCATTCATTTATGAGTAACAATATAATTTTAAGGTGATATTTTTAATAAAAAATATCACGTATTTTTAAGATTTTATGGTTATATGATACTCAATTTTTTAAAAATTTATTTCAAATTTATTATAATGATTCACATATTATGCTAAATTCGGAGTGATTTTAGACATAATTCTTTTTTTCTGGGCGTATCAACGCGAAGCTAATTGTTTGCTATATGTTCTATCAGAACATATATTCGACTTGGTATTAAAAACAAATGCTTTGTATCCGACTGTGTTTGGCGACAGTTTTTTAAAAATAACTTATATATATTTTTTAATGTTATTTTTCAACCGCATATGTTTTAAAACTATGAAAATATTGTAAAATTAGGCTTTCAAAATAGTATTTTTTTTAAAAAAACTGAGAAATTTGAAGAAAAATGTCTAAAATATTTGCCTTACGCTAACAACCATAGACAAAAACATATTCTAAATATACATGAATCCTTGTAGGAGTACAGTTTTATGACAGTTATCTGTGTTATGCTCTAAAATATTTCTTGTACTTCAAAATAGTTTTGAGATATAGCTGAACATAGTTACTAAACTGGTAATTTTTCATAAAAAATGCTTTTCTTTTATATTTAAGCGCTTAAAAATAACACTTGATTTTAAAATTGACCTTAGTTTTCAGAGGAAAACATCAAGCATATTACAGAAAACAATCTCAGAAAATTGCATGTCAATACTTGAATAACTTTTTGAGAAAGCATTGTCACGGTCGACAGTTTTCCTCAAAAATATCATTTCTCAGAAAACGCATTTAAAGTTTTCATGCGACTTAAAATGATGCTCACAGTTCGGTAATAAAACAGCTGTAACTCCATTTGTAAATCACGTAGAGTAAAAAGTGAGACAGTTTTTGGAAACTGGTTAAACAGGCTACAAAATTAAGTCATAAATAGGTTTTTGATAATTTCATCAAAAACGACGATTTTTAACCAGTCGGATACCTTAAGATACAAGTATTTTTAAGATGCTTTTCATTGAAAATATAACATTCTTTCTCTATGCACTGTATTTTAATCGAGATATAACTTTAACTTCGAAAAAGTCTCCTTTGTTTGTAACTGAATTTTCGACAGTTTTTGTTGTCGAGAACGTCCCAGTTCCTTCAAATGATATAAGTGCAACGATTTTCATTGAATAATCTAAAATATTCCCAGAAGATGTTCCTTCAATTCAGGAATTCCTCGCTTGACTTTCAGTTCTTTTATTGCTCCTAGAAGTTAAAAATATTTTCGTTTCCTTTAAAGCACAAGGCATCATCTTGACTTTCATAATATTCTTTCGAATAACACGTAACATATCCATTTTTTTATTGAAGCATTCTTTGCTAGTGAGGTGTTAAATACATCGCATGTGATCGACATCATTTTAATGAAAGGGAAAGAAAAATGATGAAAGGAACAACTGCTTTAGAACCACGTGATACTTTAGAAGCAATTTTTCAATAGCGCAGATGTGAAGCAAGGATAAGTTAAGTGGGTAAAGTAAAGAAGAAAGCAGATTAAGATAAATTTGCATAATATTAGTGCATTCAATGTTAATGATAAACGAAGAATGGTAACAAAGAAATGCATACATTGCGTTATGTACGAAGACATTTAGAGTTAACAAATCTGTGAATATTTTTAATATTTGTGTACCAAATATTAATGATACAACTGCTTTAGGACCACGTGATGCTTTAGAAGCAATTCTTCAATGGCGCAGATGTGAAGCGAGGATAAGTTAAGTGGATAAACTAAAGAATAAAGCAGATTAAGATAAATTTGCATAAAATTAATGAATTAAATGTTAATGATAATCGAGGAAGGGTAACAAAGAAATGCATACATTGCGTTATGTACGAAGACATTTAGAGTTAAAAAAATCATAAAAAATATTTTTAATATTTGTATTAATGATATCATCTATGAAGATTCTACAATTAGTTGGAAATTTATTATCGAGTTGAATGTGTTTCAATAGAAATAATTTTTATTGAGATAAGAGTTATTATTAGCATTTTGAAGAGTCAGATTCTTTAATCTTTATTAATATATTCGTTACCCATTGTTCCACTCTTTTTATTTGTTGTCCATACTTTTCGATGGAAAATTCGTTGATTATAGCCAGCATGTGAGACAATGGGTTAAAGAATTTGATTGAACTCGATTACGAGCCATTGATTTGATGAGACTTCTTAATATGTTTTCAACTTACAAGTAATATATATAATACAAAGAGTTTTAATTAATATTTAACTAATTAATTTATATTTAATATCTTTGTTAAACTTTGTTAATTATAACTGTTGTTTCAACTTACAAGAGTGTTTTAAGAGGAGTCTTCAAAAAACAAATGTTTCAAAGTTCCTTAAAATCTCATCTCATAAGTAATATGAAAGTAAAAATATTTTTCAAAAGAACTTGCTTGAAATACCGCTCTAAATGTTAAAAGTCATGTGGGAACAGAAGCCTATTTCAATACGAGAAATATTGATTGAAATATTAAAAAGTGTATTATGTTACGATATCTATTCCCCTTGTGTATTCACTTCATTGTTTAACACCATTCAGGTGTTCGTATGGATGTAACCAATTAATTGTATATTTGTTTCTTTTTTTTTTCTTCCTCCTTTTCTGTTTGGAATTTGCATTTGTATCTTTTAATTTGAAGCTTCCTTCAGCCTTTTTTTCAGTCTTTCACTTGCTTCTGTAAGTCTTGTGTTAAGCTTGTTGGTGCACAATGAGTTTTTTCTCAAGAGATTGAAAAAAAGATATTTCTCATAAACTGACAAGATTCTGAACTGAAACTAAGATTCATTAATAAAGATAAACTCTTATTATACTCAAACTATTAGGAATATTTACCAATTGTTTGTTGTTTGTTATTATATATTTCAATAGTCCTAATTTTCTTAATTACGTATCAAATTTCTTACTTCTATGAACCAATAATTAATGGCTCAAAATATCAATACCATTCGAAATATTTAAAATCTACTGACAATAAAGTTTAAAATCTGATTTGTCGTTAATAGGTTTCAAATATCATCTTTTCTGAAAGCAGCGTTTTTCTAAAAATAGGCGCCTATTCAATTTCCTACATTTCATCATCGAATAAACATAACTTTCCTCTTAACAGATTTCGCATTCGAAATTTCACCTCAAGTCTATTTGCTTTACTCTCTTGCGCAACGATAATTAGGATGAAAAAGTCCCTGGAGTTTCCTCCTTCCAATTTTTCAGACGAAGCCTCTAACAATTTCCACTGCATTTCCCTAAATTATGTCCTTGAATTTGTTGATGTATCGGAGTAGTTCCTTGTTTGACTTTTAGCCCTGTTATTCGTCGGAGATATTAATAAGGTTTTCATTTTCCATAACACTTGAGCCTCTGTTATGATATTCAGGGTATTAGAAGGAACAACACGTGACGCGCATTTTTTTATTTGAAGTATTCATTGCCAGTGAGGCGTCAAATGCGTCATATGAGATCGACATCATTTTAATTAACCTTTTCCGGCACAGTGGTCGCAAAAGAGGACACTAACTTTAAAATTTTCTAAAAAAATTCGTTTCCAATTTGAAACCCGGAAAATTGCAGGTAAGGCAGCTGATAGTTCTCCTTTTAGAATGTAGATGGCGGCACAATGAAATTTCGCTTTCATTTCGGAAAAATTATGGATTTAAAATGCCAAAATTTCTTAACTCCGAGATGGGAATTTTTTTGAGTTCTTGACCTTTACATTTATAGCAAATTTACTCGACAATTTTCTCCAATATTTTTGAAGTATTAATTTATGATTTTGTGTAAGATTTAACATTAATTTTTGAGTGTATCAAGATGGCTGTGTCCAAAGGCATCCTCATATGAAGAAGTGTCCCCAAAGAGGGACAACGACCCCTCCTCACAAAGAGGTGTTTTTGTTTTGTAAATTCTATGTCTAAACAATAAACTGAGTCCATTCATGATGTTTTTTCACCATATTTTTTAAAAAATTAATTCCTTGTGCCGGAAAGGGTTAAAGAGAAAGAAAATGAGGTAGGCAGCAACTCCTTGGAAACCACGTGAGTGTCTAGAAGTTATTTTTACTTTCTCGTATACGAAGTATACAAAGAAAAAGTAGGAGAAGGTGGTGTACCTTGGACATCAGTGTACCTTGAACCTATGCCGATTTTAGCGCCATCTGTATAGATGTATAGAAAATGTTATATGTATTTTGTACACTTGCCACCAGAGGTCCCTGTGTACCTGAACTTATTTGTCAAGGTTCTCATTTGAATGAATGAATCCTGAAAAAGGAAATTGACCCATCAAAAGTAATTTTTTCCTGTTGAATTTTGTGTTAATAGTTCCTAAACATACATAAATTACTTTATAGTAAAATGCCTAACTTATAAAGCATAGTTTTAGCTATAATAACATGTGTTAGAAATTATGTTAAGTCTAACCTCAATTTAGTAGTCAGCAATTTTCCATGAAATGGCCAAGTGGTGTACCTTGGACCATGCCCAAGTGGTGTACCTTGGTGCATGACCACTACATGGTCTACCACTTATGCTGTGGAAAAATGTGATGTTATGTGGAAGTTAACCACATCCCGTGTTGACTGGAGGATCTGAAAGGCAGCTTCGGAAATTAACATTTGGAATTGATTTGTCTAATTACAATGTTGTTTAAGCCTAATCACAGGAATGAAACTGTTGCTGTAATAATTTAAAATTCGGTCTAATCTAAGACCTCATTAAGTAAAAGTGCTCATTGACATTTTTCTGTAGCTAAAATACCAATAAATGTTTATGTTCAAACTATTCGGTTAGATTTTTTAAAACTAGAAATGGCTGGACCAAGGTACACTACCCATGGTGTAGCTTGGTCCTATTTGCACATTTTTAAATTGTAAATAATGCACTAAAATACTTTTTTAAAAGATCTACAAAAAATAGGCGTATAAAGGCCTAAAATATGAAAGAAAAATTGTTTTGTTACCTTTCTTTTAGAAATTATCCAATTAAAAATTAAAAAGTAAAAATAGGACCTAGGTACACCACCTTCCCTATTGTAATCGTCAAAAAATTCGAACTCGAGATTTTGACGAATCTCCACGTTTTAGACCTCCCTGAGTCCGAAAAACACAATTTTGGAATCATGTCTGTCTGTCTGTTTGTCTGTCTGTGAATACGATAACTCGAAAACTATTAAAGCTACGGGGATGAAATTCGGTATGTGGTCTTTAAACATAATTTCTAGGTTTCTATCAAATTTTAGACAAAATCCGTCAAAGGGAATCTGTCTATCCGTATGTCCGCGGTCATACGAACACTATAACTCAAAACATTGAATAGCTAGATGGAAAGAATTTCGTACAGGGTTTTATCGTCATGAATGTAGGTCCGTATAAAAGTTTGGGCCAAATCCGTCAATGGGTTGACTGTCTGTCGGTCCGTATAATTTACTTTTGAAGAGAATCCGTTATCTCCACGCGCATGCGTACTGGAAGAACGGAGAGGAATTTCATTACGGACTAACGAATTACGTCAGTTTGTCCTTGAGCCGGTAAGTTAGGAAAATCGTTACGCATCTCCTTGAATTTTATTTTTTGCCTAGATATTTTTCAATCACTATAATGAAAAACCTTCTGATAGTCATTGGATTCTGGGTAACAATAGGTTCGAATTTTTTTAGCCACGGGTGGGGGAAGAGGAAACGGCACCTTTTTGGGGAAGTATACTAGAAAGTTTAGGGGAGAACACTCCCGCTGGTTCATTAGGGAACTAACAAAGCGAGACAAGTTCAGAGTACTAGCACTGTAGAATACAGATTAAGAAGGGAAGTCTTTAAGGTATCCGACTGGTTTAAAATCGTCGTTTCTGATGATATTGCCAGAAACATTTTTATGACTTAATTACGTAGCATGCTTAATAGCCTTCTAAAACTGTCTCACTGTTTACTCTACGTGAATTGCAAATGGAGTTACAGCTGTTTCATTACCGAACTGTAAGCAGTATTTTCTGTTGCATGAAAACTTTGAATGTGTTTTCAGAGATATGATATTTTTGAGTTAAATTGTCGACCGTAACAATGATTTCTCAAAACGTTATTCAAGTATTGATATGAAATTTTCTAAGATTGTTTTCTGTAATATGCTTGATGTTTTCTTCTAAAAACTAAGGTCAATTATAAAATCAAGTATTGTTTTTAAGTGCTTAAATATAAACAAAAAGCATTTTTTATGAAAAATTACCAGTTTAGTAACTATGTTCAGCTATATCTCAAAACTGTTTTGAATTACAAGAAATATTTTAGAGAATAACACAGATAACTGTCATAAAAATGTACTCCTACAAGGATTTATGTATATTTAGAATATAATTTTGTCTATGGCTGTTATCGTAAGGCAAAATATTTAGTCATTTTTCTTCAAATTTCTCAGTTTTTTAAAAAATATTATTTTTAAAGCCTAATTTTACAATATTTTAATAGTTTTAAAACATATGCAGTTGAAAAATAACATTAAAATTTATATATATAAGTTATTTTTCAAAAAATGTCTCCGAACACAGTCGGATACCTAACAAATGTTATTGATAACAGAATCAGGAGTGTCAATGTATGTGAGAAACATTGGTCTGTGTAGATGCTTCAAGAGCAAGCGACTGTGTCTAGAATTGTCTAATAGCTAAGCATTTCAATGAAGTTTTTCCTTCTATTTATCTATTATTTCAAAGAAAAACCTTAGTATTTTCCATCTATTTCTAGTACACATTTTCCTTTTACATACAAATATATCAACACGCGACGAAATTTAGGATGAAAAAGTCCGTAGAACATTCTCATCTATTATTTCAAACGAAACTTTTAACGATTTTCACTGCATTTCTCCAAATTATGTCCTTGAAGATGATGATGTATCGGAGTAGTTCTTTGTTTCACTTTTAGCCTTGTTATTCGTCGGAGATATTAATAAAGTTACCATTTTCCATAACACTTGAGCCTCCGTTATGATATTCAGGATGCTATTAAGAACAACACGTGACACGCAATTTTTTATTTTAAGTATTAAGCGCCAGTGAGGCGTTAAATATGTCATATGAGATCGACATCATTTTAATGAAAGAGAAAGAAAAATGAGGTAGGGAGCATCTGCTTGAGAACCGCGTGATGCTCTCAAAGTAATTTTTCATTACGGCAGTAGAGAAGAGAGAGCAAGTTATTAGGAACCACCATTGTAGACAGCAGATGAAGAGGGGAAGTCTTTAAAGTTAGTGCATTAAATATTAGAGATAACAGAACCTGGAGTGGAAGGAAGAACCAGCGAAACATCTCTCTGAGTAGAAGACTCAACAACAAATAACAGTGTTTGAAATGACGAAACAAACTTTCAAATGAAGTCCTATTTTTTCTTTATATCGAGGAGTTATTTGAAATTAGTAGCGCTTTTCATTATTTATAATACACAATTTTCCTTTACATATATATACGTAACATTAACGTTGACTTTTTGTCTTCGTACTGATGAATTTGCAAGCGTAAGAAAAACGGAAAAGCTTTTTATTCACATCTTCCGATCCCTTTTAATAATTTTTAAGTAAAATGTGATGAGCGTAACTGCTTAGATTAAAATATTAAAATGCTTCTTCTACATGAGTATTTTCAGGAAAATGCAGCGTCGTGTATTATCTGGTAAGCACCCAAACCAGAATGAGGGGATTAAAGTCCGCTTTCTTGCTTTCATACTAACTAAACGGGAAATCCCCGGAAAAAATAGTGAATTCAGTAGTTTTGAAGGGTTCTCGACGCTTTAGTCCATTGAGTTCAATTGTAGACAAGATTAACAAAACATGCAACGATAGAAATTCTATTAAAAAAACAAATTCAGCACATTCGAAATAACCTTAATAGTAATAAAATTCTTGCCTCCTTCTACGAACCTTTAATTAACGGCTTTCAAATGTAACTAAAGGATTGCATATTAAAGCTATGTTGACGCAGTTTTAAACTGTGGTAGGGTCACTCAAGTCAGACAGATCTAATATGAATTCTTCGAAAATGCATCTTTCAGTCGTTTATTAATGGAATTCAAAATATTTTGCTCTAGCCACTCTCAAAAATGGTTTAATTTATACCTTTTACCATTAATTTCATAATTTTTATTTTTCATTCTCTATCTTTACTCTCTCCCTTCTTTACTTTTTGTATATTTTTCATCGCTTTCTCTATCTCCATCATAATCTTAATCGTAATCTCCCCCAACTCATAGCTTAGGCGCGAATTCACGTAATATGATACTTAGAAATCATCAGATCTCTTATACGACGCAAAACATTCAGTTATGTGTCTTCTTCCATGTTACTTGCGTCTTCGTATTTTACGGTATGTACATTTCTAATTCTGGGTCAATTTTATTTGGTTTTTTGTGTATCCTAACACTAGAGGTGAAGACAGTGCTCCATTAGCTTATAGCTAACACTGTTCCCAGAAAATGTTGGGATTTTTCTAATTATTTTATGGTTAGTATGGATAGTTACTACGGATTCCACCTTCCTGAAGACTGACATACTTTCCATCCTCTTATCTTTCCAATAAAATTTGATATTATTTATATATATACATATACAATAATAAACAAGTACAGAAAGCAAGATAAAAGACATTGATATACAAAAAGAGCAATAGCCAATCAAGAAATTAATATTTTAATCGAAGAAATACTAATGTAAATGAAGTAAACGGTAGGAAACAGATACTTTATGGTTAACTTAAATTCTAAAATAGATTTAAACATGAAAAAAATTCACTAACACTTTCCTCTTCTGAAATGTTTTTAATGTTTTCTTTTGTTTATATATATATATTATAAACTAAAATATAACTTGTTATATATGAACATACAAAAGCAAAGTAAACAAG
>BGPR01022537.1:0-25251 GCA_013235015.1 Araneus ventricosus | reverse complement strand
TTAGCTTAGTACTAAATAGAAATAAAAGAGGATATCATTGGATATTTTTTATTCTTTATGATAATTAACAAAACAATTATTATTTTTATTTAGACACAAATTGACTCCACATTTACTACAAGAAATTGTAGAATACCCTTTACATTTAGGATATTTGCACCGGAGTGACCCACCCACTGTTGGCCAATGTTCAGCACCATCTGTTCTTATATCTCATTTTCACTTTTTTAGCAATAGAAACTCAAATATAATAAAACAAAATTAAAAACGAAATCATACGTTTATTGCAACCACAGCAAACAGCGGAATGACAACTTCAAGCTCGTTTTACTGATAGTGACACTTGCTTATTTTTGACAGCTATGTTTTTTTAATGCAATGGACATTAAAAAGGTATCCAGACACGATTAACTTAAAGTGGACTTGTTCTTTTATATAATTTTTGGCCATTCAATGTTATGATGGAAATTTCCACCATCATGCACAAAGAAGGGTTAAATACTCATATTTCCTCTAATATTCAACGTATTTACTTCAAATTATAAAACAATACTTCTGTAACATATTTTTGAGTTTTCTGGAAGTTTCTTATAGTCTGAAAGAAAACTCTGCATGTTAGAAGCAAAAAAGCTTGAAAGGAATATATGACAGGAAATTATTTATTTCTCGCCAATTTTCCCGCTGGAGAACGAAATAATTTTTTTTCTTACTTTATTCGGCCCATTTTACTGTAAATACGATTCAAATGATGAAAATTTGCATTATTTCAAAAACTAGAGCCAACTTGGCAAAAATGAAATTAATTTTGAAATCAACAGGCTCAATTTTTCCATGGCGAATGAAAAAAATAAATATATATATTTATTTGTCCCGAAGTGAAAAAAGCACACCACATTCGCCGAGTTGAAGAAACGACAATTTTCGTGCAACCAGAAGGGGGCAAGGGGAAGAATTGTCGTTTGGTCAAAAAGGATTTTCGAAGCGGGCTGCACCGTAGCCCTCAGGCAACGGCTGCACCCCTTCTTGTCTAGGGAAGGGGAAGTTTGAAATTTGATCTCACAATCTTGAGAGCTTACACGGTCACGGGTTGACTCAGAGGAGGGGAGGAATTCTTCGTTTGTTTAGGATTACTGTTGGCTGTATGGGAAAAGGTGGGGGTTCAATTGCTTCCGTTATGGACAAAGGCCACTGGAGCAATTGCGAAACATGTGAAGGTCATTTCCATCCCAATGGGAGATACAAAGAAAAATACGTGTTTATTTGGTTCAGTAACCTTTTTATTATACTCCAGGATTTCAAAAGGAACTTTTTTTTATAATTTTGTTGGACGGATTCAATTCACAATACCTATATAACGTCGATTTTAATATAAATTAATTCAAATACTGTGTGCTATAAGTTAATAATAAGTTTTAATTTCATCTATTTAACTAAATTTCTGCAATAGGTAAGCTCCCAATTAACAGCAGAAATATTTTAGTTCATTGTTCCTTTGACTTAGCAAGCAAATTCATTTTAAATACGAGTAAATGTCTGGAAATTCGGAAAAAATAGCAGTTAAATAATTTCTTTGAAACAATGAAACTTTAATTTCATATTTACTGCTTCAAAGCAGCATTTTATGCTGTTATAAGAACTATAGGGCAATTGATGAAGTAAGCCTACACCTCACTTTCAACGCTAATTTGATTCATATATTCTCTGGAAATCGAAATTTCGCATAAGCAAATCTATTGAAATTATCATTATTTTGTATAGAAATAAAGCTAAATAGATATTTAGCAAATAGCCTTTATACCAAAACTGTATATTTGTATCAATTTTTGAACCAAATCTGTCAACGTGTATACTGTTTATCTATCCGTATGTATAATCAATACAATAAAACAGAAACACAAGAACTTAGATAAATGAAATTTAGTATAAGGTCTTAATACCAAAACAAGCCTCCTCTTTCTAGATTTAACCCCTTCAGTCGGAATTAAGAAATAATGAATTAGATTTTTTTTTCCTTTCGCGTACGGTGTACTACTGCAAAAATTAAAACATAAATGAAATTCCAAGCCTGTAGATAAAAAATTAAAAAAGTTACTCCGTGTCCGGCATCCGGAAAATACCGGATATTTCAACTGAAAAAAGTCTAAGGATCACACAAATTTCACTTTAAAATGGTGGTCAAAGAATAATTAAATATTGCAGAAGCCTTTTAAATGATAAAAAAGGATTAAAAACAAGAAATTACTCGAAAAACACAATTCACCACCGAGCTCTATTTTGGGAAGAACGACTATTTTCTTGAGTTTTTTTAGTAAAACTAAAAAAATGAAATGAACCCATGCCAGAAACGAAAGAATTCTTACAACGATTACATTGATAAGAAAATCGTGAATCTAATGAAAAAAAAAACAGCAGTAGTTTTGTCAAATATTGAATTAATATGATCAGTTCAAAGTTGATGTCGGGTATATCGGACACCAGGTCCAGGTCTGGTATAATTTTGAAAAAAGATCTGCCAACATGAAAAGGCTTGATAAATTTTTACCTCTACACATTACGTTGTTATTTGGGAGTATACTACAAGAAAGTCAAGGGAGCGCACTCGTCTTTCAAAGCAGTAGCTTAACAGGTTTAAAAACTAAGGAAGAATAACGAATTGCCTCTCAGTGGTAACCGGCTTAACACATGTTAATAGATCTTCTTAAATTTGTATAAAAATGTTTGAAACGAGATGGAACCATGGCAACAAATTAAAATATGAACTACAGAGAGCAATTTTAAAATAATGCTACCTAATATGCAGAAAATTTATTGTGGGTTTCAATCAAGAATAAAATTACAAAATAAATTAGCCATTTTATGTATCATGCACTTTCCATTATTTAAATTTGAATATAGGTGATAGGCAGTCGTTTATATATCATGTAATTTTTTTTATTTATAGCTTCAACAAAACAATGGAAAAATATAACATAAATGATATATTAAAAGATGACATAACATTGAAAATTGTCAAAAACATTGAATGTATATAGGCCTAGTGTAAAATCTTTCTTGAGTCAAGTATATCTTTATGTTGGTGTGGTGTTGAAGTTAGGAAAACAGAGTGTGGGGTAAATTTTGCCAAAATTCTTAATTCAAAATAACTAAATCCATAATCAGAAACTATGATATGCCATAGAAAGGATATCTTATAATCTAAACATCAACTGTGAAAAGAATAATGGCGCTATCAATAATTTTTTTTACAAAATTACTTTCTAGTTCTCAATTTTAACAAATCGACAGTGTTGCTAGTTATGTTATTAAATTCTTTGATATTAGTTTCGAAATTTCAAAAATAAATTTGAGTGGATGGTTTGTTGGGGTTTTTTCTGCCCAAGAGCCATTACGTTGACTATTCTGCGCCAGACAAAATTGTAAATTTGTGTCAAGATAAAAACATTATATTGCACACATATATAAAAAAACAGCTGTAAATTGGAGTGGAAACTGTGAGGTTTCTTCGGCTTAAATAAAAAGGCATCACATCAAAAATAATTTTGATTCAAATTAATATAACTGAACATTTCAAATTGCTATAAAAATTTAAATTTTTGTGAAGTTATTCACAAAAGTCTTATTGAATAAAAATAGTGTGAAATTGCAAATTCATATTGCAAATTTTTAATGCGTTTGAGGATATTTTTTTTTGCAAATGTCCGAAATGAAATTCATGAAAAGTATAGCTTTATTAAGTAAAGATTTTAATTCAATCCAAATTAAATTCTTTAAAATTTTTTCGGGTATTTTTCAGATTTTTAATGTAGAGTAAGAATTTTGGCACTTTTATACGCAATTTTAAAAAAAAAAATTAATAAGTATTTTTTTTTTTCTTTTTGTGGAATAGTAACGTGAAAAACTATTTTCAAAATTTTTAAAAAAGGTATGCCGAAAAATTTATTGCATTTTTTCTGGATGAAATAAATAAATAAATATCCCAACGAATGTAATTTTGCAATAAATTCTGAAAACCATTTACGAATTTGTAAAAGCACCTCTAAGAGCATTATCTTCGATAAACTTTGACACTCCAGGTGGTTTTTTTTTAAATAAATGAAGAACTTAATTTCAATGAGGGAATTTTTTATACTGTCTCATATTCAGAAATATATTAATAATACACAATATTAAAATACAAGTATTAATCACTACAAAGGAATTTTTCTATTTAAATACCTTTACAAAATGTTTTTTTTTTTCATTTAAAATAAGTTTATAAAAAACAATTACATTTAAAAAGAAAACATTCTTCGAGTAAGTAATTCATGCGTGAGTAAACAAATTAGCGCCGATTTAATATTAATTTTAAAAACAGACAGGACAAAATTAAAACAGCTAAAATCAATTAAGATTTTTTTTATTTCTTTGAAAAAAATAAGATTCATTTTAGCATTCTTGTGCAAAATCCTATGAAAATGGTCCTTTAAAACGCAAACGAGCCTCCATCCCATGACCTGCGTCAGTAAAGCCTCCCGCGTCGGCTATCTCAGAGATGTGCACTACCTCCCGTGAAGGACATCGTAGCGCCGTAGAAAGTATCAATTTAGGCGGACATTCGATTTCCTGTGACCGTCCTTTGAGCGTGCTTTGGCGCCGCCGCGACCTCCTTTGGATACCGCAGCCTCCCGTGAAGTACGTACAGGGGGAAGTCCTTGGGAGTAGGGTGTGCTGTGTGGGTAAATGATATTTCCGGCTATTATCGCTGAACCCCCGCCAAAAAAATTATTACTTAAGTTTTAATTAATTAAAGTTTTAAAATCTCACTGAGGTCTACTTTGCTAACCTTCATAGTAGGTTTGTACCAAATTTCGCAACTCTCGGCTCAACGGTCTGTCGTGTAGAACGTCAACAGACAGTCACCTATGCATACATGTACTTTTATTAGTAGTAAAAATATGCATACAAAAGCATGATTACAAGCAAAATATAAAATTGATATTATAATATTCCGTGTTAGAACTCATTGCATAAAAAAATCTAATGCAACTATTCTACACCAAATACATGATCTCCTTGATCTTACTTGTCTTGATAATTGTAACTGATTTAACCATAAAATTTTACTTTCCAATAATGTATACAAAGATTTATGTTATTTGCCTTTTTAAAAAGAATCGACATTTTTGCTTAAGAGCCAGTTTTTTCAAGAATCAGGCAGGCTTGGATAGTTGACATTTTTGATTTTGTTGAAATTTTCAGGATATGTTCTTCATGTAAAACTATTAGACACGTGTTTTTTTATTATTGAAAAAAAATCCTATAGTTTTGGGGGTCCAACATTGAAGATCGCCCATTATTTTAAGAAAAACACATTATTTTACATAAGGCAATACTTTTTGTGCCAAGAGTGAACCATGGTATTGGTAATTATTTTGTGTTCTTCTAATTCCGCACTGACTGCTAGGACAAAAAGACTTATGGTTAACTTTTGGCACCAAGTCCAAAGGTCGTTCAAAATTCGACGAAAAAAGGCTCTTTTCTGAAACTTTGACCGTCAAAATCTTCTTTTGCCAACAGTGAACCACAAAGGTATATATTTCAGACAATACATAATAATGAGAAATACCGAAAAAGAGCAAGGCATGTGTGGTTAACTTTTGGAGTACGGAAATATTTGACCTTAAAATTGCGAAAAGCACAAAATTGCATGATTTTAAAGGTCATTCACTGCTTGTGCCAAGAGTGACTAGGTATGAAATTAGCTGGAAAGGAAGCCTTAAGTACAGCAAAAACAAAATGAATTCACAGATCTATGGTAACTTTTTCAAGTTTTATATAATGCGGCTCTATACTTTGTGCTGAACATGTGTTTTGTGGCACTTGTTAAAAAACATCGATTACTTTTATTTCAATATTTATTACTATTTTATGTAAAAATATTACATTAAACTTTATTTAACTAACTGAATTTCTCTCTGAACATAATAAACAATTAGAACATATTGAATACTGAGTACTGCAAATACTCACCGAATGCCAAGAAGTCCTTATTTCCATATTCCAAAACAATTCTTCTTGTAGCATTTATAAGTAACTAGCTCCGCTCGACAACCCCCAAGAATCACGTTGTGATTCTTTTGGGATCACAACGTGATCCCAGCTCGCTTCGCTCGCTCGCCGTACAGTTATGACTGTCTGCTAGTAAAAGGAAATTATAAATACATTAATTACTAAAAGTAAATTTTAATTATTTGATATAGCATAAACTTCTAACATTTTTTCAGCAATTACTAATAAATTAAATCATCAAATTTCAAAAATTAAAATTTGCTAGTAGCATATATATATATATATATATGTAAATGTATCAAAGAAATTTGAATGCTAAAATGTATAATTATAAAATGTTTACAAATAGAAATTATTTACATCAATCAGAAATCAGGCATTTAAAACTTCTTGGTACACAAAATTGAATATTTCTTCAACAGTTTCGTTAGCCCTAACTTTATTCCAACAAACTTCTAAATGTCCACTCTTCTCAATGAATTATTGCTCAAAAAAGCTTCGTCACATGTATACACACTCACTGCAATAATTATTTAGCCAAGAAAGGTTTAACTTTTCTCTCTGTATAGTTATTTATGTGTTAAAACCTCAGAAAGTTTGAGTTACGAAAGATTATTTAACTCATTTCACAAACTTTTAGCTTAAAAATCACAGTTTAGCGTGACAAATGGCTTTAAACATGTTAGATTCACTATTCAAAATTAAAAACCATAATAAATATTTACTTTTACCTTTTTTAATTTAACAAAATAGCCTTTTTTGGAAATTTTTAAAAATTTCTAAAATTCTTTCTTTTTACACAAAAATTTTAAACATGCTCTTTTTTTCACTGCTATTTTGATCAAAAAAGCTTCGCCACACGTATAAAAGAACGGACTCCCACTAAAATCCCACAACTATATTCCTGTAGGTCGGCAACTTCGCTCTGTACACAAAAATGTTTGATTCTATTTTGTTCATTGCAATTGGATCGTATTATGCAAGATTCCTCAATAGTTTCATTAGACCTATCTTGACGATTTCGATTTATTATCGAAACTGCCTAAGTTAAACTCATTTTCAAAAATTTTGATGTCCCAGTTCAAGTCAATCGCTAATTGGATTGTAAACAATCTAAACTCGCGAGCTGTTGCCAAACGGCGATTAAGAAATTCGACCGTTTTTTGTCGCCACGTAAGAGAATTATATATATAGATAATTATTTGATCAATGTGCATAGTAAATGGGTTATTTCCATATAGTTGCACAGATCCATAGAAAATTAATTTAATGTTTACCTTTTCTTTTTATCTCTTTTTGGCCAGCGGAAATTACCTGCGCTTTTTTCTTGGAACTTCATAAGTATAACTTCACCTTCAATCTTTTTTTATTTTACCAATGTAAAACAAGTCCTGTTTATAGGACACAGCAAAATACAAATGCTCCTGAACTGCTCTTTGTATGTTTTGAAGTTTCATTTTGATGTCTTGAATGGAATCACTTCGGCTTAATTCTTGAGTTATTTTGTGTGATTCATAGCTTTCTAAAGAATTGTCTGTAGATATGCTATTGTTTTTTCATCATATATACTTTTTATTCTTTTTGGTGTGGTTGGACAAATATTTAAACTTCTCTTCTTCCCTTTGTCATCCTTTTCTTGTTTATACCCAACTAACTGGAGTTGCACATCACGGATCGGCTCAGGGGTTGTAAGCAAGTTCTGCACTTCTTGTTGTTCTAGTTCCTGTAAAGAAGAGAAAGTAATGTATATATAACTCATATCTGATATAAAATTTTAAATTAATGTATACTGCCATACAGAATTTATAATGGTAAAGTCATATACTATAAATAATAATAATATTGATATGAACTTAAAAATTTCCTTACTTGTTCAGTGATGTCATTTAAATCTTCATTAATGACATCAGTATGTTCCAGACCTGGACTTGGTGGTTTTAATGTACCACCTTTATACAGAGCTGACATCCTGCTGAAGAGGTTTCTGATTTGTGAAGAAGTCATTCACTTAAAAGGTTGAAATCATTTTCTTCCAGTAGCATCTATTTGTTGTCTCATTTCCTACACTGTAATTTCTGTTGAGGATTTTACACCAGATTTTTCTCCTTTCATAAAGATGTTATAAATATATAGTTCGTGTTTGTAAGAGAAACGTGTTATTTTTTTATTTGGAAGTGCACAGCTTCTTCTAAACACATTCAGAATTGTAGTCTTATTTGCGAGGTTTTTAGGCTCATTTGCTGCTATGGGAGATCTGCGAGTGGATGCTTTAAGTTTTTCAGTATAACTACAGCGTACTTTGTCTAAGGTGCTGCTGATCTTGGTAAAGTTATGATTCCCAGCAGTTAAATGCTTTTCTAGGGAAACAACATCATCAACAAACAAGTCACAGAAAACAGAATTGATAATTCTTTGTTGCAACATAAATATTTTAGCTGTTAAATAATTTACTTTAGACAAGCCCATTCCTTCTGTTACACAGATAGCATCGTATAATATAAAGGAGGTATAATATAAAGCGTAATATTGTATAATATAAAGGAGGAGTTTAAAAGGAGGTATTGTCATACAATGAGTATTTTCAATTTGTTCTAATTGTATAATATGTTCAAAAAGCAATTCAGTTAGTTAAATAAATTTTAATGTAATATTTTTACATAAAATAGTAATAAATATTGAAATAAAAGCAATCGATGTTTTTTAACAAGTGCAACAAAACGCATGTTCAGCACAAAGTATAGAGCCGCATTATATAAAACTTGAAAAAGTTACCATAGATCTGTTAATTGATTTTGTTTCTGCTATACTTAAGGTTTCTTTTCCAGCTAATTTCATACCTGTTCACTCTGGGCACAAGCAGTGAATGACCTCTAAAATCATGCAATTTTGTGTTTTTCGCAATTTCAAGGTCAAATATTTCTGTACTCCAAAAGTTAATCACACATGTCTTGCTCTTTTTCGGTATTTCTCATTAGTATGTATTCTCTGAAATATATACCTTTGTGGTTCACTGTTGGCAAAAGAAGATTTTGACGGTCAAAGTTTCAGAAAAAAGCCTGTTTTTTGTCGAATTTTGTAAGTAAACCATAAGTCTTTATGTCCTAACAGTCAGTGTGGAAGCAAAACACGAAATAATTACCAATGCCATGGTTCACTCTTGGCACAAAAAGTATTGCCTTATGTAAAATGGTATGTTTTTCTTAAAATAATGGACGATCTTCAATTTTGGACCCCCAAAACTATAGGAAATTTTTTTTCCAAAAATCAAAAAAGATGTGTCTAATAGTTTTACATGAACATATCCTGAAAATTTCAAGAAAATCAAAAATATCAACTATCCAAGACTGCTCGATTTCCCTGACTTTTAAAAAAACTGGTTCTTAATATTGATAAAATTTGGCGCATATGCTCTTCAAGACAAGAATAGAATCACTATCAACTTTTCAAAGCTCAAAAGATAATTTAAATTTCAATTAATAAAAAAGTAGGCAAGATTTTTCTGTCTTTTCGCCGTATCATCTAAAAAAAGGACTTTTACGTCATTTTAAAATTTAAAAATATCTTTTTCTTGATACCAATTTAGTAAATGTACACTTTTTTTCTTTAATTTAAAGAAATTTTTAAAAAATGTATGATTTGCAACAATACTTTTTAATTTTAAAATGACAAACTAATTTCCTTATTTAATCACATTATCATTAATATCCTTATTTTTATATAATCGCATATTTAATCAGATGATCCCAACATGCGAAGTTCACGCATGAGAACCTGCCGAATAAGTAAGCAGGTTCTCACTCTTTTGATGGATACAGTAATGGGGGTGTGGCTCTTAGGGCCCATCTCCGATGACGGGTCGTACCCATAGACTAAGGATTATAGTTAGACCGCTCTCGCTGTCGAAAAACCCTCATTGGGAGTGAAGCAAGCACCTCGGTAGAAAATCCACTCGTCATGTGACTAAAGAGGAACTTCTTGGCTTCTTATCGCCATATTTGGCGAAGCGAAAATGATAAGCGTTGGAACGAGTAGTAATTCTACAAGTACCGAAACGTTACAATTTTAGTTCATTTAAAAACTAACTCACGAACGGAAGAAATCAAAATAATTGGATTTTACGTGAATAGGATATTCATTTGTTTTAAACCTTACACAATATAATACTTCAACTGACTAAAAAAAACTAATTATATACTTGAACTTTTTAAATTAAAAAATCATTTTTTTTTATTTAAAGCAATATTTTTAAGATTCAAATACTTCTAAATTTCAGGGGCGTATATAAGAAGGCTGAGGCCCTCTCCGAAATAAATTGACTAGTTTCAAATGTTATGGATCATGCTTCTTAAATAGACGTATGTATCCCCTCTGAAATAAATCCTTTTATACGCCTCGGTTAAATTATTTAGTAAATAAAATAATCAAAACTTATTTATTTTACTTGAAATTTTAAAAAATAATCTGGTTTTTCCAAAGAATTTAAGGTTATTAATGTTATTTCTTATATTTGTTTTTATAGTCATAAATTTTTTTCATCTAAAAAATAGAACAATATAAATAATTTCAATTTGTAGATGAGAATTTCTTAAACTTGAAATCATAAAACAAACTGTTTTGTTAAATTAGCCAACTTTGCACTAATTGTATAATTTAACAATTTATTGTAAACTTATTAATAACCTATATAAACATTTGATAAAATCACATAAACTATTTGTTCGTTAATAAATGCCAAAACTTTGTTTTAAACAATTTTTTTTAATAAAAATATCCAACTTCTATAAAATACAATGTAGATAACACTTTTTTCCCAGACCATTAAAATGTTAAACATTTTGTTCTGTGGATATTGTTAAAGAAGGAATTTTTTCTTCAAAAATAATTAAGCTGTATTTAATTTTAATTCAAAGGTAGCAATAAATTTAAATTGAAGAACCCAATGAAATATTTCAAGAGTTTACTTTGTGAAATACATATTTAGTATGTTCTGTGTTCTTATTTATTATTCAAAAAACAAGTCAAAGATGCAGACAAACTTTATTTACAATTAAAAAATAACACAACACTATGTGTACATAATGACAGACATTTCAGATATGGTCATAGTTTAACAAGGGCCCAAATTTAGTTTCATACAAAGTAATAAATGGATAAAAAAAGAATATATGTATAATTTCTTTTATCAATAAAATAAAACTAACATCTTTATAAACACAATCTCATTTTAAATACATGTTGTTTAACATTTATATTGCTACTAATGTTCTCACAAAGTACAGTCAACTGCTAATTTCTTTTGTTGCCACATCACATCTATGAGCAGTAATTTATACAGATCTAGTTTCCAAGTTATATTACCAAGTAAATTACAATTATTTAAGCCATAGTTAGTTGTGGTCAATATTAATGGCCTTTGTATAGAATTAGTTTTGTACTTTGACTTCTGTTCTTTTAATTTTTACAAGTTTGAAGTGATTGATTTAGCTATATGGTTTAAACTTATTCGGAAAAATCATGTAAAATGGATTTCGTTAACAAGGTTATATGGTCCTTCTTGTTCTAAAATATGGTCACTCAAAGAGTGAAACAGACTGCTTTCGACATCTGTTAGAGTGTGGACAATTGAATTTTGAATTATATTTTTTTTCTTTTTAACCAATTCTGATACTCAAAATACCTTAATTTCCTCTCACTTTCTTTGCATAATTTTTCAGCCTCGAAACCAGGATATACTAAACCTTCCCTATATTTTTGTATATCATTTTAAAAAATGACTTTTACGTCATTTTAAAATTTAAAAATATCTTTTTCTTGATACCAATTTAATAAATGTACACTTTTTTTCTTTAATTTAAAGAAATTTTTAAAAAATGTATGATTTGCAATAATACTTTTTTTAATTTTAAATGACAAGCTAATTTCCTTATTTTTAATCACATTTTCATTAATATCCTATTTTTATATAATCGCATATTTAATCAGATGATCTAACATGCAGTTCGTGCATGAGAACCGACAAGCAGGTTTCTCATAAGTCTATGGTCGTACCCGTAAAATGGGGTCGTGCTGTGCCGCCTGTAATGGGGGCTTATTATAGTGGGACCACAGTTCGATGAAGTCAGTATGGTCGGTCATGACGAAAACTAACAAATACTCAATTACTAGCTATTAATCTATTTCTCCTTTTTCTTGAATCCGTAAATAGTCGAACTGTAAGATTTTCTATTTTCAAACGAACCTGATGAAATGGAATCTAGAATATTCTTGTATTTTGTATTTCTGTGTTTTCCGCCACAATAAAAAAATCACTTTGACTAACTTGCCTTGTCGAAACCAGTCCATAATCCTGTCCCCTGCGGCCCTTAGGTATACGCGTACCACAGGTTGAAACCTCTGATGTAGCAAAGGCCATTTGATGATAATAAAGTTTGAATTCAGCCTATATATTCTCAACTTTTAATTTCAGCCTAATTCTTTTATTTCTAATTAGTAATTTATGTTTTATATACTATATATAGTGAAGAAAATTCTTTCCTTATTATGCATCACACAAAAGACAATGTTCAATAGCTGCACAAGCAATAAGATAGATTTGTTTTATTTTCTGTCTTTTAGAAAATATGTGCAATTTGTAATTTATTTGATGATGTATTTATTTTGTTGTGCACAGTATTTTTATGAATGTAGTTCATTAAAGTATTTTTTTAAGAATACGTAATTTTTATTAAACATAAAAAATAAATAATAAAATATGTTAAATTTGTGTATTTGCAGGAATGTAGTTTTTTCCTGTAAGGGTTTTATAGAAGGGATGAAAAATTAATGAAAATATGTCACTTGGGGGTGCGTAGCTTTGCCAGTTCCGTCAAGGGCGCAGGATCACCTCGGTACGGCCCTGGCCACACTTTACAGTACATAATTTATACACTTTTACTGGATCATTCACTTCCGCTTTGATTAATATTCTCAATAGATCCCTTTGTTTAGGATCGATCACAGTATCATCCTATACATTTTCTTGATGTCTGCAACAAAGGCAAACTTATGTTTTCTAAACCTCAGCATAATGCTCAAGGGATCATCCTGAATTATACCTCCGTAAACTGAAAATTTAATGATTTTCCGGAAGAAATTAACGCACTTGCGTTGTATATGACTCTCACGGGTACTATTTGATTCAGGACGAAACACACAATGATACGGAATATAATATTTTACATCCGGTTCTTCAGATTCTATTACCTCTTCTATATGACCCATATTTAAACACTCTTGCATACAAGTCTTATAAAGTTCACAAAATTTAGGCTCTCGACCTAGGCGATTCCACAATGAATTTAAGCATTTTCCCTCGATTCACCAAGACACGACGGGTCTTCATTAAATGGCATTTTTACCATAAACTTTCCGGCTTCAGTTCTAGAATAGTTTTTGAGAAAATGCTCTTCGCATATTTCTACTTCTTTAGTCTTAAAAATCTCAGACTCCCTCGCTACGTTTTCAATTTCCCAAAACTCCTTTAATGTTCTTCCTAACTCTAAATTATCTGTAATAAGACCACAATGTATATTAGCTTCTCCCTTAGCTAGAAGACTTCCACTTATAATACAGCCGAAAACGCTATATTGTAATCTTAATTTTGTATCCTGGTGGGAAATTTGACCTAATTTTAAAAGTTCATAGAAATATTCTGTACCTATGAAAAAAAGTTGGAATGGGTTTTCAAAAAATTGTCTTTAGCTTTGGTGTTATTTAAAGATGAAACATTAATCCCAAGGTGTTTCGAGGGTGTAAATTCGGTGAATTTTGGAAATACCAAAAAACTTAAATTTATCTCAAAACTCTTGTCTATATTTAAGATAGTTACACTAGCTTAAGATTTTATATTCAAAGACACATTATTTATTCCTGATACAGAAACATTAGTCCTTTTCTCCATTCAATTGAAGCTTTTCTACTAATCTTTTGCTTATAAAGTTTGAATTTGCTCCAACATCCAACAACCTTCTACATTCATAACAATTTCCCGATTCATCCCTAACTAAACAAATGAAAGTGCTAAGCAAGACACTGTTTAAATCATTAGCAAGACTGCATGATGTTTGGAATAAGTTATTTTCTTGCGAAGGTTCGAACACAGGCGTTGATGTGTCCAAGGTCGAATGGTTACTCCTGTTTTGATTACTCACAGTCTGCACAATCGTTTTTTAATTATTTTTTGTTCACGGCGATAGTGTAGGCTGACATGCTGTTTTTTTTCCTTACAAATACCTCAAGATTCATTTCTACAATCAATCGCTTTATGATTGCCTTTCCCCAAACAGTTATAACATAAAGATTTCGATTTCACGAGCTCGACTCTTTCACTAACTGACGTGTTTTTATAAATAGGACGTTTATACAAAGGATGAATTTCATTTCATGATCAAAATCTTTACGTCAGTTAGAAAAACTTTAGACACATTCCTGGGATAACTAATTTTATTACTCGGCCTAGAATCATTAATTACAGGTTTTCCCTTTGATGTATAATATAAATCAATCTCCTTAACCATTTCAATTTTGAATGATTTTTTCTATGTATCCATGATTACTCCGAACATTCTTTGCAATATCATGTCGAGACTTGCCTTATTCAAGAATTTGAATTCCATGTATCGGGGTATCAACACTTGTTTCAGTTCTAGACCTAATTTTGAGATTTTTTTAAAACTAATTTCTCATGGATATCAATTCCTGGTGCATTGCAACATCAATTTTATTACACTTGTTTATGCAAAGAAAAGAACTAGAAGCCAAATTCAAATTTTTATGAAGTGTATACTCAATTTTGTGACTCTCAAATTTGGAACTTCAACACAAAAATTTAGCCAATTAAGTTATTATCATTTTCGTTTTTATTTCCTTGCTTAATACATTCTATAGTGAGCATTTTAACACTCCTGTAAGTATTAAAATTAAATTAATATTTTAAGTTGCTATTTTAGACGCTTAATGAAGAACATGAGTGGTGTATACTCAATATTTAGAGTCACTGTAGATCAGGATCAGAGTTAACAAATAGGTTTTTTAATTCAGTATACGATTTGATGTGGTCACTGTTTATAGATTGGGGTTATTATTTTCTCTCCGATATATAATTTTTAATAGTAAATTAATTCACGCTTTCTGAAAGTGATATAGTGATTTTTATGTGTGCATAGGATTACAATTTAACAGAGTCATACAGTAACATAGTACTGCGTAGAAAGACCTGAACGTATTTTTTAACTCTTTATAAGGTGAAAGACTGGGTATTAATTTCAAAGAAGCTTTTGGATTTGTTTCATTTCAGGATGAATGTATGAATCTAAGCATACTGGTATTTATGTGGTACTAAGAAACGTTCCACAACGGAGATAATGAACATAAATAAATATTAAGTGCAATTTTCAATTTCAAAAAATAATTTCAGTGTAAAGACACTAAGAAGTTACCATTAATTGGGCTTTTCAAATCATTTGACACAAGCTGAAGAAATGTGAGGTTTCTAATTTTTTTTATCAGGAACAATGATAAAAAGAAAACTCCATGAAATTAAATAATGTACATTCAACTGATTTTTATTACATGCATATAATTTTAATAAACTGCAAATATATCTGTAGTTATTGCAATTAATTCAATTATTGCGATATAGTTTAATGCGATTATAAAATTGAAATAATATTTTACAAATATTTTTTCGATCAGTGCACGATTTCTTTGAAAAGTATAACAAAAAATACCATTATCAATAAAAAATTAATCATATGAAAATTAAAATTTTGTTTAAAAAAAGAATATTTTCTTATAATTACATTCCTTAGTAATAAAAGTTAAACGAAAATGCAACAAGCTAAAGCAATATCTGTCTTATTTAAGAAAGAGAACTCAAATCGTATGAAAAGGAAAAAAAAGAGATACGATATAAGGGGTTACTCAAACATAAGAAAGATTAATTGAGGGGTATAACAAAATAAAAGACTTGGGAACCGCGGAACCAGACGGTCTACCTCTACGGTTGGGGTATTCGCAATTCAGAAGTCTGATGAGACGGACCCTGAACTTTGTTCTTGGAATCAGTGGCATGATTTTAAAAGGGCCGATAGGACCACCAGCAGTCAAAACATTGGGGAATTGTGAACTGTTTCATCAGTGAATATTTTTTGTTGTGTTAGTAATTTTACGTGTATGTCTTTATTCATTGTGTTCACTCAATTTCATTCTGAAACCAGAAAATGGATTTACTGCGATCAGATACGTTTCATGTTTCTCACTCAGTGTATAGAAAACTGAGAAAAATATTTTAATTTCTTCAGAGAAATGAGGGATGAATTAATTCGTGAAATTACGAACTATTTCAAATGTGGATCAAAATCCGTATGTTTTTGGCGGAACTATATAGCCATGCAAAGAAATAAACTGTGGTACATACAGAAAGCCATACGTTATTTGATTTTTTTATTATTTTCGAAAACATTATTCTTACATCTTTTGGTAAACCACTTATCTCCTTTCTTCTTCAATTTTCTAATAATTTATGAATTTTTTAATATAATTTATGAATTATCTAATAGATTATATATTATATAAAAGAATAAGACCTTAAGTTTTATATTGTTTCAAAGAATAGTGTAAACCTCCTTTTTTTAACGAAATCCCACAGCCGTCTAGAGATACAAACTCTGTTGTATGAACAAGACTTCCACTACATGGGATTTTGTTTTGAAAAAGTATTTTATCTTTTGGCGAATTATTTATCGTTTATTTTCTTTTCCTATATTCTAACAATTTATTAGTTATCCAGTTATTAAGATGTTACGTATAAATATATCTGATAAATAAATGTAACTTTTCATTATAAATCAATTGTCAGTAATTTTTAAAAGAATAATTTTTCATGATGAGAAATATGCTCTGACTTGGCTTTTTTGGTGTCTAGTGGAATGTTGTACTAATCCGTTATAAATTATTAATTTTTCAACAAAAATAATTTTTCAAATGTAAGCAAAAGTTATGAATGATGCGTATTTAATGAAATATATCATTCAAAAATTAATATGCATATTTAATTTCATCAGATTTAGCCACTTGTAAATTTAAAAAATATTAATGCTGAAAATTATAATGCATCGATAAGAACAATTTTGGCCATTAACGATTACATAATTATTACATAAAAATCATCAAAAGAATTATTATCAAAAAAATTTGTGGCATTTCTCAATATGAATTCCTCGTTATTAATCACTTTCCAACCACTAAATACAAATTTTTCAGTAGACATTCGAACCACTTAAATAATTTTTTAGCGTATATTTAATTTAGGTAAATTGTGGCATCTCATTTTCAAGGCTATTTTGGAACAGTTCTTTTAATTCTGAACTTTGGTCTGATGACGAAGATGACACCTGAACCCGCCCCCCAGTCTTAGATGCATATTTAGAAAGGTTGCCAGATAAAGATATCTGTAATTGTTCGTTATTTTTCATGTGAAGCCTGGGAACCCCAAATGAAAATTAACTAGCATGTCGTTGCACAGTCAACAAGCCTCAATTTCACTCAATAAAGTCTTGTCTAAAATTTAACCCCTTAACATACAATGACGTCTCTGATACGTGCATCGAATTAAAGAATTTTTGCTATTTAAATCCGTATTTAAGTCAACGTAACAGTTAATTTTAAATACAAAAATCACCTGGACACGCTTAAATGTCTCAAGCACCCTTCGCCATCTTAAATAGATTGAAATAATAAAAAAAATATCCCAAATGGGTGGTGGCATCTAATTTGGAGATTAAATAAAATCGTATGACAAGGGGTTAAGGAAGCCCAAAATGATGATACCAGGATAATGATAGGAAGATGATAAAAGCACTTTTGCTCAGACGTCGTTTTTCTCTCACGCCAGTAAGGTGATTAAGGCGTATTTTTAGCATCACTTTATGCATAAAAATCCCCATGTCATCATTCTATCAAGTTCTTGCATGTTACCACTCTGACTCACGTAGATATTATGCATCGATGTTACGCTTAACAAACACTTGGTTATAACTAAACCAGCTTGATTTAGTGTATGATGAATTGCAATAGTACGGTGATGTTCGGAGTATTCAAATCAGGGCGATAGTTGAGCTCAGTATGTATTATCCCTTTTCGTGACAGGATTTCAGTACTTAATCTATTCTGGATTTTTCAGTTTTTTCATCACAGTCTTGTAGTTTGTGATGTTTTTCCACCCAGAAGATTTAGCTTTTCTGAGTCTGAACGAAACTTTAATGAATAATATTAATTCTTATTGTCACGTGTTATAAGTTCCTACACTGATTTTGGGATTCAATTTATTTCTTGAACGATTAAAAAGGGCATGACGTTACAGTATAGTGAAAGACAATGTGCAGCTAGAAGGCATGTGCGGAGGCATGTGTGACACAGTGTGATTTATCTTCGTTATGTTTTTAGACTAATTTTGAAATATATTGAAGACTTATAATGTGCATTACATTTTATGGATTTGACTAAAACAATACAGAAAAGTTAATTACATAAAGCAGAGGACCATAAAAAATTTAGATACTTTGCGTTGCATAACTAATATACATTCTAAAAGAGCAAAAGCCATTTTACTCTAATCATGAAAGCAAGGTTATTGTGGAAAGATAGTAAATGAGTGTTAACAAGAATTTAATTTTTTAATTTGATATTTTGTGGATGACAATAACATTTTCGAATAATTGCATGAAGAACACTAGCGAAATTAAATGAGAAAGGGATATTTTTGTTATATTTCTATAAAGAGAAAATATAGCATACAGCATGAGTTTCAATTAACAAAAATCCTTCTAAGCAGCGACAACAAAACTTAATACTTTCCGACAATTCTGGATAATTTTCGAATTGGAATTAATATGCATCTTAAAAAAATTAAATATTTGAGGTACTTTCTCAGACAACAAGCATGAATTGTATGTATGTTACGGATAGTGTGTTTAATCGGTTATTATTAATATAATAGCCCAGATCCTCCGGTAACGCTCTGACGTCACCAACAATAAAATTCGTGCCATAGCACTGCGAGACGTTAAACAGCATTATTTCATTGTTAGAGAACCTAAATTTCAGTAATTTTAAATTTAAAAAGTAATTGTCGTTCTATTTTCAAATTTAATAGCTCTAAAATAGTGAAATAAAATTTTCTATCGATTGATATAAAATTTATCTCGCTACGGTCAATAGTTCCCGTGAAATTTTAAATTATATTAATCCTATATTTCAAATTAATTTCCATTTTTCAATAGAAAGTAGTGAATTACATCAGTAGTATATCATGCGCGTGATATAGTTTGGACGCCACGATGCATCTGATTGTTTATTGCATTCGTGATGAGATAATTTGATAATATTTTTTGGCAACGTTTGACAAGCAGAGAAGTGCTTTGTTTTGATCAGACATCTGGAGGACAAGGAAAATTGTTAAACAACGAAAAATACTTCACACGGAATGTTGTTTACCAAGAAGTTTTTGAATAAAGAAATATGTAAATAATATGTAAATAAAAAAAAATATTTCTTGTCATAAAACATATGTTTGTTTTATTTGTTTTCAATCAATGTTAAACATTTCTCCCGCATATATATCTATTTAAACTCATCAAATTTGACGGAAAATCTCTCGAATGAAGAGACAATTTGCACCCGTCATACCATGACGAGTGATTTTCTAATTATGAAAAATAAGCGATCAATGTGATAAATCATTTATCACTTTTACCGATAATTATTAAAATAAAATAGGTCAATGTGATAAATAGATTCATTACTTTAACCGGTAATTATTCATAATAACCGATTCATTATATTAACTGCAACATATATACACATTATCACATTTGTTGAACATCATTCAACTTTCTTCAATAAATTTTCAGCTCCTTTCAATATAAATAAAAATAAAGAATTTTATTTAACTTTTTTATGTAATAGAAAAAACATATATAGGGTGCCCCAAAAATGTGTAAAAAGAATTTATTTCCTAAATATTGCACGTAGACATATACTCCCAATTACAAAGTTTCATCAAATAAGTTAGGAATTTGTGAGAAAACACTTTGGCTTCTGTGCAAGTTGAAAAAAAAAGTTAAGAAAATTAAATTTTTTTACATTCCCAATAGAGCAAAAATAAAATAAAGTAAATGAGTAGATGTTCCTCGTACACTCATCTATGTATAAAACTAAGTTTCACGATTCTATCTGCAAAACTTGCAGAGATATATTAGTTTTTAAATTTGAAGGAGCTGCTGACAAATTTATATGGAGATGCTTATTGCAGAGATGCAAATTTATTAAACATATTTTTTAGCACCGGATGCGGAAACCCTCCGCGCGTTTGCGCATGCGCCGGGCGGAGTTATTTTTGTCAAAATAGGGGGAAAGTGAAAAATGGAAGGGTGACATTTACATTTAGCTGAGCGTGATCTAACAAAGAACTCCGGAAATGCGCTCATTTGACTCATTGCCTGACACCCCTTTCCAGTGTAAAATCGTCCAAAAGTGGTAGTTTCGGAATCCGTTGCTGAATAGTAGAAAAATTGCGAAATGCAAATATTTGTCTAGTAGTACATCCAATCATCATGGCTTGAAAAAATTTCGCCAATGACGCATAATGTTATTCTGTTTCATTGGTAGATAGTTGCAGCTATCAATCAACTTGATAAAGAATGGGAGGAGAGCTTGAGAAAATAAAATTTAACATAAACAAAACTTTTCCTGTTTTATGCAGGAAATTAGTCTAATATCGGACAAGAATATTAAATTATTTGCTCTCAGCATTGTACGTATTACTAAGTTTCATCTAAAGGCATTGGTGACTCGCGGTCTGGTGGCCGCTAAACTCACTAAAATTATTTTGAAAATTTGAATTTTTGTTTTTATTCTTATTTGCTTACTTCTCCACTCTGAGAGCTCTATTATCAACGAAAAAAGATATAAAGAATAGAACACAGAAAATGATTAGAAAAGTAAGACAAACATAGGATGGGGCTCTACACCAAATAGTTTTGGAAAGCACCAAAATTCGCTCATTGCATACAACTAAGTGACATAATAGCGAAGGCGGATAAGTTTTTTTTCTGTCTTTGAACTTAGCCCGAACTGGATTTTCGGATGCTCCTGTTTGGCGCTAAAGACCAACTAATGTTCGTATTTTTCCCCCTTTCAATCTCACCCATGGTCCGCATTCGCGCTCTTGAATTTTTTTTTAATTGGCTGTTTTTAGGATTCGGATTCACTTTAATGTTGCCTCAACGTGGACTTGGCTGGTTCCTAGATATTCTATTTCTGTTATTAAAACGGAACTCACCGTGAAAAAGGACTGTAATTAATCTAAAATAGAATTCAGATAATTACAACTACAAGTTTGAACTATTTGAAGCTAAAGCTATTTTTGAAAAATTGTATTTTAATTCTCTACTATTGTATTGTATTCTATTCTCTGTATTCTAATAACATTTTTATAGCACTTCTTGTTTCTGAGCAGATGAGCCGTAACTGCTGATACATCACCTTGAATATTTTTCGGGGTTCACAAATTGAACTATTTTTGTAAATACTTCAATTAATTTATTATCAGATTATTTTTTAATTTAACAAGAGTTAACACATGCATTCTTATTTTCTTCCTTTAAATAACTTATTGAAGTATATATATTATCCCTGAAAATCACATCGAAAGACTGGATCAAACAGCAGTGAGAGGTATGGAAAAGTAGTCTAAGTCAAAAAATTTGTTTTCTTATATCTCTCTAAGTTCTGAAGATAGAAGTGTGCAACTTTGTATGTGAATAGATGAACGTAAGGCCCCTTTCACATTATGCGGTTTAACCGTTACGGCTCAAAGTTGTTTATTTTTTGCCGTGTCATGTTTGCTTTCACACTTGACGATTTGCGCCGTCAGTATTTGAGTGCGGTTTCTAATTTCATAGCTGTTTCAGTATGGATCGAAGCAAATAGCAGCGATATGGTCTTGCACCCATCAATCAAAAGAAACGAGACTATAATCGCCTCACTTTTGGAAGAACAACGTGCAGATGAATGTCCGAATGTCTGTAGCATCTTTTGATGAATTCCACAACCGAATAAAAAATTATACTCTGCGGCAAAATACTAACATTTGAAACTGCATTCAAACGACAATAATGGCAACTGTGACTCTGAAGTAACTGTGTTGCCTGTTAAATCATACGTAGGGGTGAAACGTCCTCCCTCTGCTGTGAGACGAAAGTTTGGAGAGGAGGTGCCAGCTCAGGTGTCGTCCTCGTCATGTGACCGCGGTTCAAAATGACGAGGTCCGTCCTAAAATAGCCCTCTTGTTGCTTCAAAACGGGACGTTAATATAACTAAACAAAATCGCAAGTAACTGACACTTATTTTTAAATCCTAATCGTTTGTGTTTAAAACGTAAAGTGTTATAGGACCTTTAAACAACGAAAAAGCAATAGCGAAAGTACGACTGTTTATTACTTAGCAAAAACTTACAGATTTTGTTTTGAATATAATTACATAAAATAAGTTCCTCCCTAGATATGGATTTTAAAGTCAGTGTAATAATTTTAAGCATTGAAAATGTATATATTAATAATATATTACGTAAATAGATTATACATAAGTTGTGGAACATGGATTTCATTTGAGCGCAGGATTTTAAAAAACTAAGCAACCCAATGTTATGAAAATTCCCTTCGAAATATCACAGCTTTAAAATCATTTAACTTGGTAAATAATCAGATATGCTTTAATTACTTTTTATGGCTTTAAAATAGTATAACTTTTTCGTGAAAATTATATGTAAGATACCACGCACTGAAAAAACTATAACACTATGCTTTGATTTTGCATGTTTTTTCATTGTGTTTGTATAAACATAGCAGGGAAATTTCTGTGTGTTTTATGAACAATATTTTAAAAATCATGTGTGTAAATATTTAAAGTATAAATCACTCACCAAACATCTCTTTATATTGAGATGGGTTTTGACTATATCTTCTCAATTATTTAAAGTACACTCATGTGCAATATCATGATATATTCAAAATGATTTAAATTTTCAAATAAAATCATAAAAATATCGGAAACCTTAATGGAATCTCCATAAAGAGTTCAAAATACTGAAGAATTCTATAAGACTGTCTGAATTACTTATGATAGGTAAAAAGTTTCTTGAAATCGCAACTTGAGAAATAAAACATACTAGCAGTACGCGCACGGCGTTGCCCGTGGAATCAGGACTGGGGAAAAAATGACAACAATGACAGGAAAAAGTTTTTAAAACAAAAGATACACATTATTTGATTTTCCTGCTTTTTTTTCGCGCTACAGTACAGAGTACGTTAATCCAAAACAATATTACAAAACTGGAACGTGAAAATGATTATTGTTGACGCCTACGCGTCCTTCCATTCGCCGCGGAGTTTCGCGCCATTGAGGGTGCAGAGTTGAATGAACTTTAGCTGTCCCCTTTCGTGTCCTTAGGGGTGCGAAGTTGACTGGAGTTCATGCTCGTTCGGATCGCCTAAGCCAGGGGTCGGCAACCTGTGGCTCGCGAGCCGCATGCGGCTCTTTTGATGTAAAGTTGCGGCTCTCCAGTTCCAAACGAAAAAAATTATAATTTATTATCAAAACCCTTAAAAAATAAGAAAATATATTTTTAAGTACCTAATTTCTCAATAGCTTCTATTTTCATAATCGTTAATTACAAATCGCTACGCTTAACATGACCGTAATGAGATAAATTTGAACTATTGTTTTGTTCTTAGAGATGAGACTCTGTGACCATGTTTATCTTTGAGCTAATTGCATTCCATTTCCGTCTCACCCAAACAGCCACCGTTTAGAGTCTAGACGTGTTTTCAGTCAGTCATCCTCGGATAGCGCGGTCGACGTTACGTTGCATGTGTGTTAATTTAATCGCTTGCGGTTTTTGCGTGTCTATTCGCTTGTTGTTTCGAGAAGAATACGATTTAGAAGCGAATTGTCTTCTCAAAGGTATGTACGTGTATAATATAATAAAATCAGTAACAAAATTGGATTACATATCTGAGGATCGTGTTAACGAAGTATTAATGGTAAATGAATTGTCTGTCGTTTTAGATAGCTAAGTAAAATTTTAAAAAAAACATTTTTTCAGCTCCGCCGCCAGCATGGCATCTGGTAAAAAAAGAGAAGAACTGAAGAAGAAAAGCGAGAATTCACTCAGGATTGGACGGAGTCGTTTGAATTCAAATGCAACACAGATGGCCTTCCGACTTGTCTCATTTGTCACGAAAAACTCGTACACAATAAGAAGTCAAATTTGGAGAGACACTTCACTAAAAACATACCCAGTTTGCTGGTAAATATCCAACCGGTGACGCACGAAAAAAAGCTGGTGAAGAACTCCAAGAAAAAACAACAGTCAAGTTCCATGCTAAGTAACTGGGCGGAATCTTCCAATAATGCAAATCTGGCAAGATTTGTATCATTAGAAATTGCAAAAAGAGGAAAACTATTCACAGATGGTGAGTACGTCAAAGATTGTTTTATACGTGCATCTGCAGAAGTGTTTCGTGATTTTAAAAACAAAGCAGAAATAATGAAAAAAAATCAAAGATTTACCATTCTCTGCTAAAACAATACAAGATAGAATTGCTAAAATGTCTTCAAGTGTAACACATATGCAAGTGGAAGACATTCAACTGGCTTCTGCCTTATCACTTGCTATAGATGAGTCTTGCGACATAAAAGACACGGCACAAGTTACCCTTTTCGTCAGGTATATGTCGTCCCAAGGTCCAAAAGAAGAACTGCTAGGATTGCTACCGCTCTCAGGGCAAACTCGTGGAGAAGATATAGCAAATGCTGTACAAAAATGCCTGGAAGACAATGGAATCGATATAAATAAAACCGTTTCTACAGCAACTGATGGAGCCAGAAGTATGACATGAATACATAGAGGGGTAACATCAATTCTTCAGAAAAAAATAAACCACGAAATTCTAACGTTTCACTGCATAATTCATCAAGAAGCGCTTTGTGCCGAAACATTTCCGGCCGAAATAGTTGAGGTCATGAACTTGATAATTAAGATTATTAACAGCATCTTGGTAAAAGCACTCTACCATCGCCAGTTTAAAGATTTCCTTGAAGAAA
>BGPR01022536.1:0-25252 GCA_013235015.1 Araneus ventricosus | reverse complement strand
CACACACACACACACAAACATTGGCTTTTATAAGTATAGATAAATCAATGAGTATAGGTTTCAGGATTCTGTCTCTTATAATTTAAGTAAGAGAAATAAAACTGAAAAAAAAATGACAATTGCGTACTAAGACTGTGCCGATTTCCGATTTATTGAAAAAAAAATCGATATTTAAAAAAAAAAATCGATTTTTCGATGTGATTTTTTTTAAGTAATCGATATATCGTTTGAATAAAAAATACACAAAACTAACTCTAAATAAAATAATCTTTTTTTCATTTAGAAGCGTCACCTGATAATTTTTGTATTTAAATAAACCTGTGAAAATTTAGAGCATTCGTAGTTTAATTTACTACCCGCTACAACTTAAGAAAATATTTTTAATTATAGGTTTAGAAATCAAAAAGAGCCTGTAATGCAGTTTTTTTTCAGAAATGAATAAAAAATAAATCACATGTTAGATACATTTAATGAAGGATGCTGCATTACATAAGGAAATTTAGACAGATTTTTTCCTTTTTAATGATTACGTAATAAAATGCCGATAGGAAAATAAATTTATCTGAAGAACTGCATAAAAAATGAGGAAGGAATATAACGCATGACAGCCAATGAAAGCAAATAAAAGATTCAAAATGAAAAAATAAACGAACGAATAAACGATTCTACGTTTCTCCCTTTGGCCTTGACGCGAATGGAATCACTTTTACAGTGTTCCGCTGAATGAATGAGAACCCACTCTCAACCATGCCGAATTCATTCATTCTGAAACCCCAACAATATATTCAATATCATCACAATATTAATTTCACCCTCAACAGACAGACATCGATATGATATCGAGTTTTCACTCTAAAAGCTGCAGAGGTATCTCTGTGCTGAAAGCCTTAACAGTATGCTCGATATGAGGCCAAATTTCGAGCGACAAATTGCCAAATCTAAACTCCTAAACCACCTCGGACTTCTCGCTTACTTTCCCAATAGTCGCAATTTAGGTTTAGCATTGCCGTATAGGCAAGAGATTTATGAAAGCATTCTAGAACAATACCACTTTTCCTTTCGGAATCTGACACTGATTTATAGATCTGGTGTAAAGATCAGATGCTGAACTTAGTGCATCTAGTATGTTGACGCGAAAACGCCTTTCCGTTCGTTACAGTGATAGTCGGTCGAACTTACTTGTGTGACAAAATACAGTCAGATTTGAATCGCTAATAATTACGAGACTAATAATGCGGAAAGAATGGTTGACCCCACATCGGATAGATCATAGTATCTGTAAGAGTTTGTTGCATAGTATTTGTTTTGCCTGTGACGTCATCGTACCAGTGTAGGCGCATGCGCGTGATTGCTATGAATTGGCTTTATGCAAGATTATAATAAGTGTAACGTGGAAACGCGTTTAGCTAGGAGGTTGATTCTGGTGTCATTTTAAAGAGCATGAGGAGTATTACTAGGACCCAAAGTGAGACAATAAAAATATTTATCAGAATAAAAGTAAAAATCGGTATTAAATTGAAAATTTCAAGCTCCGCAAGTTTTTTGATTATAACATTCAGAGTTTTCATTCGAATTGTACGAAACTTACAGAATACTTGACAATACATAAAAGAAACATTGTATTAAAATTTTAATTCAAAATTTGAATATTATGGAAAATATGAGCATTTGTAATAAATAATGTTTTACTGCGCATACGCAAAATGTAGTTCTATATACTGTCAATAGATGGCGCCATTAAAAGCTACTCTAAATAAAAAACAAGAAAGGCGCAGATCGTTCCGAACTGTAGGTTTTTCATGAAAACGTCGGGATAAAATCATAAAACAAATATTTCGTATTAATATGTAATTTAATTATCAATCTCTTTAAGACAACATTTACACAGATAATGGTTACAGAATAGATAAATCACAAGTTTATCGCATGTAGCTAGGGTCTGTGGTAGCTTGTGATTTATCTATTCTGTAACCATTATACTACTCTGTGTAAATATTGTATTAAAGAGATTGATAATTAAATTACATATTAATGTGAAACACTTGTTTTATGATTTTATCCCGACGTTCTCACGAAAAATCTACGGCGCGGACTGGATCTGCGCCTTTCTTATGTTTTTTTATGATTTTTAGATAATTTTTAAAAGTTAAACCTAATACGCGTTTAAAATTATTGTGGTTAAACATATGCCTTAATTTCATCCGTCTAGATCATTCAATTTTTAGAGTCACTCGTTTCCTCTCCCCTCAAAGTTGTGTTTAGGTGCATATCTTTACATTCATTGACTGCATTTGTCCAAAACTATTTCAACGTTATAGCGAGAGACGAAATATCCTCTTGTTCTTCAATCCATTTCCTTTCGTGAAAAAAGATTTCCATCTCTGGAATGCATATCGTCACGGAACATGCAAATGATAGTATATCAGCCTTTTTATTTGGTTGAAATTCACTTGTCTGTACCCATCCTATCACCAACGTGTGCCAATGTCAAAATTCAAGATGGCTCCTAAGGTGTACTATACTGTAAACAGAGCAAACACAGCCTATGAGGTGTTTTTAAGTTGATCTTTAAAAGATAAATTTTGATACACTTTTAAAATTATGATGATTAAACAAATGCCGAATTTCGTCCGTCTAGATCAGAGGTTCCCAACCTTTTTTTCTCTCTCGTACCCCTCGATCAGTCTTTTTATTTTCGCGTGCCCCCCAACTGTCATATTATACTATGCACAAAAGTTTTTATCAATGGGTTTAGGTAAGCTTAAGAGTCAAATGACTCGAATTAATAACATTCGTAGGAATTATTTTTGATTTTACATTTTATTCCGTTTTTACAATAGTATCAGTTCAACGCCAAAACAAATGAAACCAGCATTGTAATTATTTATTATTCTTTTTTCACTATGCATCTCATCGAGCAATTAATGATACCTGCGTTTAATCGCACTGTAAATAAAAACGTCAAAACAAAAAGCTTCGAGATTATCCCGGATTATTCTCGCTAAGCCTAAACTAGAAGAACAAAACTAAAAGCATACAACAGTGGCGCCTAATGAAGCTACAGTTTTTGCGACGACATTGATGATTCACGGACAATCGGGGCTGGTGAAGACCATATATTAATCACTAGCAGTGCTCGCACGGCGTTGCCCGTGGAATCAGGACTTCAACAAAATAAATAAATAAAAACGCCCACAATGACATGAAAAAGTTCTGAAAACAAAACAAAAGATACACATTATTGATTTTGCCGCTTATTTTTCTTCGCGATAATGACATTTCAATTGTAGAAAAACAATACAGAGTACGTAAATCCGAAACAATATTAAAAAATTGCAACTGAAAATGATTATTATACAGCAAGTAAAATATGCGAGACATAAACACGTTAAGGCACTGCCGATAATAATAATCGAAGTCATTCAGTTGAAGGTTATGACGTATCCTGCGCTCTGCACCGTCAGCCAATGAAATTGCAACAATGCATGTTGGGAAGTCTTCGGAGAAACTTCAGCGGGAGTATGTTCGCTAGTTAAAAATATCTTTCAACTGACCAGGAAAAAAATAATTAAAAAAAAGGGAAAATATATTTTAACCGCTCTTGTTTTAAGTCCGACAGAACCGTTCCAGTTATAATCTGAAAATAATAGTGTTATTAGAACGTTGGGCGTAGCAAATTTTAAAAAAATTAAATTTCGATGGCAAGACTGACTATTTTTTTTCAAATTCTCAAAATTCAGTAAATTACGTTTGAAGCTCAAAACAAACTTCATTAGAACGAAAATTGTTTGTTTTATCCGATGGTGCATTGATTGTTTTTCAACTATCATTAGAAAAGATACTACATCCGTAAACGTACCAAAAATGTCACAAAACAATACAAAACATTAAATAAAAAATTTTCTAGATTGAATTTTAAAATTGGGGATTCGAGGTGCATTGCGTCACCTTTACGATTACTTGTGTGCGAAATTTCATGGCTGTGAGTGCGATAGATTCGTCTGGACATAGTTCGCACGCACGCACGCACGCAAACATTCCCTTTTATAAGTATAGATTTACCAGGTTTCCTATTCCTTTCTTTTTTCTATTCTGAGCGTAGGCTTTAGTGCATGCAGAACGTTTACTTTTATTTTTCTTACGAACTTGAAGAAGTAAAATTCTGTAACTTTTTTAATCCATTATGTTTTCTGGTGTCCGCCATTACCGACTTTGAGTTCGCGTACTCCAAATGATCGCGCGTACCCCCAGGGGTACGCGTACCACAGGTTGAGAACCTCTGGTCTAGATTATTCTACGTTTATAGGGTCTCATTTTCTACCAAACTCCTCAACCACCAAAGTCATCAGAAACGCACGATTGCACAGAATTTTGGAACTCTAATAGACCAGGTAGTCGATAACAAAATTCCATTTTTACAAACACGACACAAAGCGAGTAAAAGTTCTGAGGAAAAACAAATCGAATTTTGATCATTTGATTGTTGAAACTCTAAACACCTAAGAAATACAAACTTCCTCATAACGAGCTGTTACAGTATTAGCTCTGATTTTCCATATTTACTAAGGAAATTAAATTTTGAATGTCACCTGTGAAGCCAAACACTACATTGTCTTATGACCGCGTGATAGTTAAACGTTAGATGACTAATGAATTGTGATGTTACTGCATTGTCAAGTAATTACGGCGTTATGCGAATTTACTCCATTGTGTGAATGTTTCTCATGAAGAATTGATAGATCATTACCAGAATTCGTCTTCTTCATTATTATTTGAGTAATTAATATTGTAAGAAATAAATTGGAAATATAATTTTATTTTAATTTCAGAACATAATGGGTCAAATATCCAGCTATTAAGTATTCATGTCAAAAACACATTTGTTTAAAGACCGATGCTTCAACATTGAAGTTGCTCTCTAATTTTAAATTCCAACATAAGTTTTGTAAGGTGTCAGCTTTATACGTAAGTAAGTAAAAAATAAAATGAATGGTTTTGTCTCAGAAAGGCCGTAGAAATTTTTTTCTCCATTTTCATATTTTTAAAACATACCAAGGTCATAAAGAATTATGATTGAGATTAGAACATTATTAGATAACTGAGTATAGTAAAACACTGTATGTGGAAGATAGAGATTCCTTGTTCCTCTAAGTATATAAACAACTCACAGATGTTTCAATCTCATTAGTTTAAAACAGAACAAATGCCCTTCAATTTTAAAGAAGCAAGCAGCTTAAAATTATTTCCTTTTAAATTTAATCCTCTAGATTTTAAAAAAATAGACATGCAGTTGCGTGTTTTGCTATAAGAATTGATTTATAAGTAAGCTTTTCTCAAGGTTATGAAATATAAACAAAGTATTTATAAGACTCATTTTGTTTTATCTAATTAATTATTCTCAGATAAGTTTCCAAAATTAGAGAAGTACTTATAGAAAATGCACTTATCCTTTATGAAAGCAGTGACAGTTAAAGTTTCTTAATTAATAATAATGCATTTAACACCGAAATGTCTAAATATTTTAAAAAAGAATCCAAAATCTATTTACCTTTATTCCTATAGTAAACAAAAAGCTTAATCTTATTAGGGAGCTTCTATGAGGCAGAGGCTATATATGCTATTGGGCACAACTGGACATAGAAACAGTTGTAATTAGAAGAAATTTAAAATATATCGAACAAAGCCTAAAACATATATATATTTTTAAATTTATGAAATTGTTAGAATTAGGCAATTAGGAAGAGGATTTAACAAAAAAATAACTTTTGGGAACGAATATCTAGTTAATATACGCTTTTACGCTATCAGAAAACTATGCTATCAAAGAGAGAAGGAGAAAGAAGAGAGAGAAAAAAGACCCCTACCAACATCTAAAAAAAGTAGACATCAGCATTAAAGCACAGAATATTATTTTAGAGTAGTAACATTATTGCACTTTTAACAGCAACAACTTTTAAATAAAAGCCATCTCTTTTTTTATTGAAATTCAATCACCAATTTTAATGTTATTGATTTTTTACCATCAAAAGCCTTTTAAAACAAAAGTTTTATTACTGCCATCATAAAATGTTCTGAATTTTTTAAAAATAATTCTTAATAATGGGAATTTTTAGTGTTGCAGTTGTTTTTAAAACTTCATTCACATTACTGTAACTGCAACTTAAAAGAGATAACTTGATTAAATGATAGCAAGTTTTTCTCGTATTTGAAGTAACATTTAGAGTTAAAACTTATATTTATAAAATATTTTTATATATTACGATCAATTTAATTCAAGGATAATCTGTTGTGTAATTTATTTATTCTTCCTCACACTCGCATTCATTATTTATTCTGAGTGTAACTACAATTGTTTTTAGGAATACGTCCAATTACTTCAAAAGTAATGCACCTATTTAATCCAATAAGAAGATCTTCATAATCTGCTAACTGGTAATTTAACCCATTAGAGACGGATTGCACACCGTGTGTGCAATGATATTGAATTGCAATTATTAGTCAGTATTGAAAAAGCAGCCGTCGGGATAAGACTGGTTTAAAATGAAAATTATCTTATAAGTGTGTAAACAAAAAATTGGTATTGGTTTCAATTTAGTCCCTAAAATTAAGGTGACCAACCGTCCTCCTTTTGGAAGGACAGTCCTCCTTTTCTAAGTTCTGTCCTTCCTCAAAAATTGCACAACAAATTATGCTACAAATGTATTTTTTTGCATTTATGATATCATAGTGTATTTTGTATTATTTGGTGCAATGAATTAAATGTTTCTTTTATTTTGATATTTTTAGCTTCAATTTATTTATGTTCTCCTTTTGTTGCTGCGGATGTTCGAGCTAAAGTTCGTCACCTTACAGAAATGAGTGACCCAAGGGCAAACAAATACTGTATGACAAACTCTTACAGATATGATCTATCCGTTGTGGGGTCAACCATTGTTTTCGCATTATTAGTCTCGTAGTTATTAGCGATTCAAATCTGACGTATTTTTTCACACAAGAAAGTTCGACCGCCGAGTGGAAAGACGTTTACACGCCAAACTATCCTGAGGAGCGACCTGCACATATGGTGTTCAATTATCTTATTTCTACGAAGTGACTGATTTCTAGTGCTTTCTGATTTTATTAAAAACTAGAAAATCACCCGTCATGGTTTGACGGGTGCAAATTGCCTCTTCATTCGAGAGATTTCCCTTCAAATTTGCCGTGTATAAATAGATATATATGCGAGAGAAATGTTTAACATTGATTGAAAACAAATAAAATAAACATATGTATTATGACAGGAGATATTTTTTTATTTACATATTATTTAAATATTTCTTTATTCAAAAACCCTCTTGGTAAACAACATTCCGTGTGAAGTATTTTTCGTTGTTTAATAATTTTCCTTGTACTTCAGATGTCTTTGTGTAAATTTTGACGTGATTGGGAATCCCAGACCTTGAAAGTGCAACATAGAGCTATCCATGTGAAAAGACAGACTCATCGAGGTAAATTACAACATGATCGAAAGTTTGCCCCTGCGATTTGTTGATAGTCATCGTGTAAGATGGAATTAACTGGCGGCGGTTGAGAACGGATGGTAGATTCACGTAACTGGTGGCTAATTTAATTCTTGGCAAGAAAACAACATCGCAACGATTGTATGCAGGTACATTTGGCGTCCAAACTATATCACGCGCATGATATACCACTGACGTAATTTACTCCTTTCTATTAAAAAACAGAAATTAATTTGAAATATAGGATTAATATAATTTAAAATTTCTCTGAAACTATTGATCATAGCGAGATAAATTTTATATCAATCGATATAAAATTTTATTTCACTATTTTAGAGCTATTAAATTTGAAATTACAACGACAATTACTCTTTTAAATTTAAAATTACTGTAATTTAGGTTCTCTAACAATGAAATAATGCTGTTTAACGTCTCGCAGTGCTATGGCGCGAGTTTTATTGTTGGTGATGTCAGAGCGTTACCAGAGGATCCGGGCTATTATATTAGTAATGGTCACTAAAGCAAAAACACATTTCGGCTTCTGGGAATGGTCTACAAAACAGTGCGCTGTTTCGAATGGGTTAAAGAAATAAGTTAATCAATAATGTTTGTAGTAAAGATGGTAAGAGTTTTTCAAAATTTTATTAGCGTTAACGTTTATTACTAAGCATATTAAATATATTTTAAGCAATTAAAATTTGTTCCGAAAATTATTAGGGATATGAAATAAACAGTTTTAGCATTTGTTATTAGAAATAGAATACTATTGTTTTCATTCATTTCAAAAGCAGCTGAATCATCGAAAAAGACACAAAACATTTTTTGAGTTTTGTTTTATCACCGAGTATAATTTTATGATTGTGTAAAACTTCGTAGTCTGCTTTGTTTTTCATTTTCTAATGGACAAAAACGAATTTTTCCTATCCATTATACATGGAAACAAGACTGCTGATTTGTTTCTTTGTTAGAAAAAACCTATTTTGAAGAAAAATATAATGTTAAAGAATGGTTTTAACACATCTAGAAGTACGATATAGATTTATGAATATTATTTGCCTCATATGCGTTTCACTTATTTCATGAGAAAAAAATGCTATTTAAGTCATTACTTTTGACGAAAATAACTGAACGGGCGGTTAGCATTTACTTTTTATGTTAGGGACAAAGAGTTCAGATGACTCATGATGACAGTCTTGAAACATGATTACCTAGTGGTATTATTTTCCAGAACGAATTTTTTTTCGCGAAAGCATATAATCAAAGCAACATTAAATGGCTTTGGAAACAATTTTGAATGCTAATGAAACACGAAGCATGAATTTTCAACATGTAAATTGAAAATAAAGTTTTCGTGAAGCATATAAGTGTCACTTCATGTTCTTCTCTTCGGCAAAATTTTGGTTTTAAATTTCTTAGTTTACTTTGCTTGCTACCAAGAAAATTAACAACGCGAACTCCTATAATGTCATATACGAATAATACGAACTTCGGTATTAACATGAATCGCGCACTTAGAATGCCTTTTAGTAGTAATCGCAATAATATTGAGTAACAAATATGAAATTGTCCCAGCAAAAATCTTTTACTAGAAATAATAAATGAATTATGGTTATAAAATTATATTAAAATTGATAGTAGTACGAGATTATTATGTTTTTAATTGTTAAAAAAATCATGTCATTGTGAACACAATTTTTCGCCGCGTAATAATTGGCTTTTCAGTATCTACCTTATATCAGCGGAATAATATCTTCCAGAAAATTTTATGCTAAGACATATTGAAAACGATGGTTTGCTCACAGATTTGGACTTAAATAAGCAGCTACTGTAGAAGTTGGGTGAAAAATTAGAAGTGTTCATTTATTTCTCTCTCAGGAAGTTTTCATTTTCAGCATATGCCAACATTACAAAAGCAAAATTACTACATTCGTTATTGAAAATTTTTTAAAAAATTAAATATTAAGAATTGAAATGACACTCTTCTGGAAAAACTCTTTCCATCTGAACTAATTTTGGATTAACCCTTACAGAAATTTATTCTTAACAACAAACTATTACGAAATAATATACACAAATTTGATTTTCCTTCAGTTTGTTTCTGAAATTATAAAATAACATACTTATATTTTTAAGTTTATGTTCTTTGTGCGTGAATTACGTGTCCTATGATGAAATTTTGTTTTGGATTAGGAAGAAGAAAAGGATCCCTCTGGGAATCTCCTTTTAATTCAGTATTTTTCATTTACACTAATTTTGGTATTCATGTGCATGATTCTAAGAACAGAAGAACGCATTCTCAGAAATGTTTGCACACAGGAATTTTTATATTGACTGCAATATATCGTTCTGACATCAGAGTACTGTTTCAATACTTAACTGGTCGATCGGCAGTGAAAATCAATTTAATTATCACAACATATACATTTCTGGAGTTGTCTGTTCTGTTACTCGTACTTTTCAAAAGGAAGGAATTCGGTGAAATAGCCTACAAAGTAACAACCTTCTGTATGAGCATGCAGCCTTCTGAAACAGAATCAAAAGCCTTGGTGAACAATGCGCTGGCAACTTGCTACAAACTCTGCTTCTGACACGTCGTGATATGAGTTTCTGCTTATCTTAGATGCATAGCTGACAGATTTGATTTGGTTTTCATTCTAAGGTCATACCCTCAACTTGTTCGATGACATGCTCTTGCTGAATCACCAAACAACTATCTTTTCCATCTCAGTTATATTGTGTGTATTGTCACGGAACCTGGCTTCAATTATTTATATAGCCTTCTACACAGCAACTTGCTGTGCCCTATCATCAGGTATCAATGGCTTCAAAGTAAAATTACTTCTGGGAAAACCGGGGAAAACTTCAAGAAATGTTAACACTTGCCAATCATGTGGAAACTATGGTCAAATTCGTAGATAAAAGATTGCCTTTAGTAACATTTTTTACTTTTCTCCACACTTTTGGGTTAATTATCTCCACTGCTACTGAACTTGCTCTTTCTCATAAATATACAGCATTTGGACATTGCTATCGGTTTGCTTACTTTAGATATAATTTCTACCTATTTTTGAAGTTTGTACTGGTTGCTGCAAAAGTAAATGAAGCAGGAAAGGAGGTACAAATTTTGAGCCATAATATCCCATGGGACAGTCCAGAATACGAAAAAGAAAGATTTGTATTGATTTCGAGGCTGAGGAGTTTGAATACAACCCCTTACACTGTGGAATATAGGAGAATTAAAGAAAAAAATTCTTTTATCCAGTTGTGATGCCTTTTTTATCTTATTTTGTACTTCTTTCAAGCATGTAAGAAAATATCATAATTTTCAGAAGATTATTAGCACTAGGCTGTGATATTCCACTGTTTCTGAATTTTTTGGGATCTTCGCGGAATATGATATACAACTAATATATTACTAAGTCTGTCTATTAAAAGCTTGTTCAATTTAGCCTATGACGATTAAATTTGCTTACTTTTGTTACAAACATGGAAAGTCGCTTCCCAGCAATGTCAGTCTTATGGTTGGGAAGAGAGTTTTAGAGGGGTAACATGTAATAGAATATCAGCAATCGACATTTACGTCTTCACTACATATCAAGAAAAAATATGTAAGTTTCCACAGGATAGTAAATTTATAACTGTAAATCTGAAAAATTTGTTTTATTCAAAGTCAAAAAATAAAAAAATAGTTTTAAATATCAGTTATGAAATTATCATTATCTCTTTGACAAACGTATCTGTGGATGTTGGAAGTTCTTATCGGTGTCATCAATTTCAATTATGAAAATAAATAAGGCTCCTTACGGACACAAAAACACTGACTTTCACCTTGGGTCAGATCTGAAAGTAATCACTGCGCACAAGATATCCCCCGAAGTATGAAGGATAGTAGCCTAGAAGAGATGCCAATTGTCATTAAAAACTTTTGTCTTTGGTCTTTTTTATACTGTATTTTCTATATAAACCTGCGTTTCTATAAAAATTGTCTTTGTTTTTTTGCGGCCCACATGAACGCAGACTTTGTTTATTTAGCCCATTCTAGTATTTGAGTTTCACCCACTTTCTCTCGCTCATGGCCTTTCCAGATGATTCGATTCACTCCCCAAAACTTGTATTTAAATGATCATCTTTACACCTATTCAATGTATCCCATGTATCAATTTTAGTTTGCAACAAAGTTGCAGCAGTCTTTCTCTGCAAGTCTAGAACGGCAAGATCCCAAGTTCATAACAAGAATGCAGCAAGCTAACGCAAACTTCGAAGTCACCACGCGACAAATTTGCAGTGAACTTGTCGACACGACAAGTTCATTGCAAACCAGTATAAAACATAGCTTGTAGTGTGAAATTTACAGCATATTCAGGGGTTTTTCCACCCTTCTTCGAAGCCCTTTCTAGAGAGGGATCCGCCTTTTTTCCAAACTCTTTTATTATCGCGGAATAGAGCGATGGACATGCCTTCTTCCTTTTTCTGACCGCATACAAGAAGTGTAATGAGTTATTTTGAATGGAACTCACTTTTACGATCCAAGAGCATATGGGGGAGAGCACGATTAGGGCTCGCGATCATGGGATCCGTGTGCGCTTATGCGGACCACTATGCAAGGTCGGGCCACAAGCAGAGAAGAAGAAAAGAGTTTCCCCATCGTCATTGTGTCATGACTCGTAAATGTGAAATGGCAGTTTCACAGCAAACTTGCTTTGCAAGTGGGGTGGTCGATAACACTATGTTAGTTTGCAGGAGTTTCGCTGCAATCTTGTCGCGTCAAGTTTGTCATGACAAGATAATATCCAGAAAAAATAGTGCTTGCTGTAAATGTGCATGCTCTCTGGGATTTGTCGAAAATTCGACAGAAGTCAACAATTTTGGTGCCAACGACATACTAAGTTTCATTCTCCTATTGTGTTATATTTTTGAGTTACCGTGTTCGCAGGAAGATAAATATAATTCCACAAACAGTTCTTAAAGACTCGGGGTTCAGCAAATAGTGTTCGCATTTTGATCATTTTGACCGACTGGGTCTGAAATTTCAAACAGGCTTACAACAGCTAAACCACCACATACGAGATTTCATTCATCTAGTTGGTTGCGTATTTTAGCGGCCACGTTCACATACCGAAGAATAAACTACATAAAACGTAAAGATTCATAAGGATGTAGAGATCAAATTTTTTGACGATTGGAATAACTTCGTATAAGAGAATGTAAGAATGGATACAATGAGAAAATTGCATTCAATAATCCAGAAAGGGCGTTCGGACACAGGAATATCTTCGACATTGTTAATGAAGTACTTATCAGTGTTAATGAAGTACCTACCACTTATCAATTCAAAAGAAATCTCTTTTAAGAAGACGACATCTTTTCCATGAATGATGAATCCAAGTAAGTTCTTTTTTGCCTTAAAGTTTTCGAATCCCGGGAGCTGAGTTTCTTATCTGTAACTGTGATAAGCAAGCAATCGTAACACCCAGTTCCTAATGCACATTTACTGATCGTACATAGTAGGGAATGAGGCCGCTTTTCATTGGCTCTCACTGTCACGTGACTTGCCTTGCTTCTTAATGATTCCATAGCCATCACGAGTATGCGGGATTTTATATATTATTTCGTCTTCTGCTATAGCATCATGGAGAAATCAAAACTAGCTTCTAATTATGATTATTTGGATGTTTTTCAGGAAAGTGATGAATATATTTTTAGAATAAAACAAATGAAGGACGAACCTTTAGCTTTGGTAAGTACTGTTTAGTTTCACGATGTCATTTAAAAACAAGCCATGTCACGTGACACCGAGAGCCAATGAGAAGCTACCTCATTCCCTATTATGTAGAATCCGTAAATACGCGTTCCTAACTAAACTTTTATTGGCACTTCAGGAAAAAGAATATGGACGCCCTTCTAGGAGGGCGCCATTTTTTTCTCTTGACCGAATTGGATCGGCAATTTTTCTAGTCCATCTACTGATGGCAATTTTACTTAATTTTTAAGCAGATTGAAGCGAATTTTGGAATAAATATTTTTTTGAATTAGGGGATAACAGTCTTTGCTGCTAAAAATCCCTAAACCTCGTATCTCTCAGAGATACAATTCCAGTCAATTGTCGAGGTCAGTGTCTTCTCGCAAGATCTGAACTGCTAAGATTGAATTTAATGTTCGTATAAATAGATGAACTATTATCCCTCGTCTCAACCTCCAGTCTCTTCTTTGTCTTGTTCTTTAGCTGGTGAAAACGATGGCGTTCTTTAATTTAGTAAGAATAAAATATGTTTCTTAGGTTGAATTAATTATTTCGATAATAGCTTGGCGGACCTATACGTTTCAATTTGTCACATGACACCGTGTTCATGCTGTAGCGGCGAAGCTCAGGATATCAAGCACATGATTGTTCTAATTAACTTAATTAATCGTGATAATAATATTTATACGGTCTCCCGGCCCTATTAGCCATATTTAGTAAAATATCCTTGACCAACTAATATTTTTACAAAAAAGTTCCACTGTTCTGCGACTAAAACTGAAAGAGATATGGAGCTTTGAATTTCATAATTTTAACCCTTTGAGCCCTATCCCGCCTCAAACCGCCCCATTCGACGGAGGCCGGACAGGGGCGTTTAGGGCGTCTGAGTGAATTTTACCGGAGAAAAGTGGTTTCTTTCTTTGTGTACAATTGATCGCCCAAACTTGGGTGTCGTCCTCCTGGAATTTCTGTAAAGAAAGGAAGGATTTCATTCTGTTTTCGTGAACGAAAATTTACTTCAGTATTTCAGGTACTAGAATTCTCACTCTAGCCGGGTTCAGAGAGTTAAGCCAATCCACGGCCACCTCGAGCATATGCTTCCTTTGATTGACCGATATTTCTCGAGACGGCCATTGTAATATTCTAAAATGACGACATTCAGAGTTTCATAACTCATTCGGTTTCAGGAGTGGCGCTAGTGTCTGCCCGACAGGAGGGCACGGGGGGGGAGTAGTGTAATGAAATTGATCTCAAATTTTCGCCAGATCTTTATTTATCTACTAGTTGAATACCCTGTTGCATGAACAGGGTACAAAAATTTCCTCTTCAGGGGACCCTGACTCTACCCCTGTAGGGTTTTAATCGCAGAAGAGTGAAACTTTTATTGTTTAAATTGCTGGTGTGTGAAGAATGTTTTTCTAACTATGGCTAACAGGACCAGAAGTCGGTATAAAAATTTAGACTTTAATTATTTTTTGCATTATATTCGATACTCAAAAAGCTTAAAATATAATTCTTTACACCATTTAAAACATTTTTCCAGTAGAAGCAGCATATGCCTTTCTCTAACGGTTTAGAAATTAGCTATAGGGCTTCGTTAGATTGGACACCCTGTATATTTGATTCATGAAACTTTTATTTAGCTCATGTTGCTTCATCTTGTACATTCTTTAACCATTCGAGAATTGTGTGCGTATGCAGGAGAGTAATTGTTTTTATGACATTTTTGTTGAGTATATTTTTTATTTTAATTGCATATTGCCTGTTTCTTTTCCCCTATAAATTTCTTTTCATCGTTCATTGGGTATTTACTTTCTTCTGAAAGCCTTGTATTATACATGTTGACACACAAAGAATTTTACTCAAGTCTCTCAAGCTTTAACGTGAATGCATCTTCAGACAAGCTCTCTTTTTAATACTTATTATGTACCACAATGCTGCTTTACACCTTATTTGCACAATAATTTTAATAGATTCCATACTAGCTACAAATTTGCGACATGCCTCATGCATAACGCAAATATTTGGCACGTTTTTGGCAGAAAAGTTGCCACGTAGTTACTTCTTCGGTTGTAGGTACTCACTGAAAAAGGGTTTCATAAATTTTAATTAAATCAAATAATCAATCAATGAGAAGAAAAAGTAAATATTTACCACTCTTTTTTTCCAATTAAAACTGTATTAAACTTTATGAAATAAAGAAAGCTGTGATCAAACCGTCTTCCGAGACCATTTCAAAAAGACTCTCAGTAATCCGAGAGTCTGCTTAAGCAAAATGGCAACCCTGAACTACTTGTGTGGGAACTGAAGCAACTGTCGCCAAACAGACATTTTTGTTCTTTTTTAAATTTAATTATGTATCTTTGCACCTGGAATAAAATCTTAAAAATTCATATTAATCATAAAAATCAAGAGCTTTTAGTGGTAGTAAGAATTTTTTGATGTTTGGATTGAAAATTTTCTTTGTAACTTTATATACATAATTCTAAATGTTATTTTGAAGAATAAAGCTCCTTTAAAATTAGATTTCTCCGTTCTTCCAAATCCTTTTACGATTAAGAAATAAAGATTTATGATCATCATTCAGTTCCGGAGTATGAGGCCACAGGCACAAAATTATTTTGAGATTCCTTCCCCAACCCAATATTGTTAATTCGCCTTTGGTTTAGAATTGTGATACAATGAAATGTTGAGGCCCCTCAGAGTGTCGAGACACGAGGTGAACACTTCTAGCGCTTGTGAGAAAAATAAAGTCGCTGATATCGTTATGTTCTCATAAAATCTGTAACGATTTTTCTCCTCAACTACAACATTTCATCGCTCAGTAGTAAATAAAAAAAATAGCTTATTTGAAATTAATTTTCTCTAGATAGTAATTTTAATTATATAATCTTACTCACTGTTAATTCATATAGGCAATAATAACTATTTTTACATAGAATCAAAAAATCTTATTTTCTATTAATTTAAGGCCCACAAAAGAGTTCACGGACTTGTAAAATAAAATGGTTTATCAAACTCTCTTATAGATAAGAAATTGTGAGAAAGCCTTAAAGAAATCTCCTTACATTTTGAACCTTCTGTCCGAGACATTTGAGTACAATGTTTTTGCCTTTATCTTTCTGTCTTGATTGCATCAGCCATTGCATTCTTTGCAGAACGATTTTTTGGGGTAAGCAATTTTAAAGAAAAAAATGTCAGCATAAAAACATTATCAGACTTAAAGGCTTAAAGATACATCCATTGTTTCGAAATATGTTAAAGTATTAGTTAGTAATAAACAGAAAAATCTAGTATTTGCTTTTGCTTAGTAGCCTAAGAGCTTCTAAAATATTTGCACTGAAAATTTAAAATTTAGCTGTTTTGTTGCACGCAATTCAAATGCACAATTTTTAGTTCCTAATCCTCAATATAACCTTCCTACATCATTTTGACGGTGAATTGTAATAGATCGATGCATATGCATGACAAAAAGTTATTTAAGTCGAAAAATATATCAACTTCATTTATTTTCTTTGCTTATTACAACACAATGCAAAACTAAGTTGCAAAATTACAAAACTTAAAGAACGAATAGTTACTTAAAGAATGTAGAAAATAATAGTAATAAAAATAGCAGACCTTTAAAGAAGCACTTCATCTATTAAAACATCGTTATTTCTCTTAAATTTCTTGCATGGTAATTTACTCTTTCTTTTCACCAGATGATACTTGGAAGTCTGATTTATGAGATAACACAGAAATAACGTACCTAATCCCAATGCTGATGAAAAAGAACTCAGTAAGGATGAATGGTATCTTCTATGTATTGCAGCTGCCATAAAATCGGCAAAGTTATTGGAATTTTAGCTATTCACGATCACAGCCAATTATCACATTCCATGTAGTTAACAAAAGCATGCAAAGTACTTGGTGGTTCACTTTAGTGAAAAAAACTTTTTAAAGTCGTCTATGTCACACTTGTTAATATTAAAACCAGAAAATAGTTCACAGAGCCCAAAGCACGTGTTTCAGGAATTAACATAACTTGTTACTTTTCTGAAAACTTACTTAAATATATTGACCCTATAAACGAATGCAATGCATTCTTTTGCCCATACTGAATATATGATTCTGATCATGACACTGGATAAGATAAAACACATCAGAGAACTGCAAAAACGAGAAGAAATTTCAGGATACCCAAACTCAATTTTTAATCTACAGAAATTATTCAAATATATGCTTGCGGTTTAACTTTCTCCCCGTTGTTGCGCAACATTAGTGATGATTAAATCACTTTCCCTATTCTGTCTGGTGAAGTATCTGAATAGAACGTTTCCATGTTACACACAGGCAGTTAAGCGATTTGTTAAAATCGTATCAGAAGTAATTTATTTCAACTGAGGGTGTGCCCGGGGACTAGTGGCAACGTACCCAGCTACTTTATGCATAGATCAGAAATTATTATTAGGTTATAAAATATAGCCAAATTTATTTTCTGTATTTCCAGACCCCCCACCTCCTACAAAACATTAGACAGAAAATAAATAATAAATTATAATTTCGTATATTAAAAATAAATGAACAGCAGTAAACAACAGAAAAAATTACTCATAGTATTTTTAATCATTTGAAATATTTCCCACTGTGAATAAAATTGAACCTATTCCTTTTTATCTTTTGACAAAAGTTTATGTTTTCTTAGAGTAAGTTAAATAAAAAATTCTGTAACTAGAAAATTGATTCATACTTTGGTATCCTGATATTTTATGAGAAATCACATTTATCATACTATAGAAATGTATTTACGAAGCTACACTCCATATTTGTATACAGGCCCTCAAAATCCAAGATGAAAGCTGACCAGAAGCATCGCAAAATGTTTGAGGAAGTACAGAATCGATTCTATTGCCCGTAATGTCTGAGTTTTCCCATAAATCAGATTTCCACGTATATTTGGTGAGAAGAAAGAGTAAAATGACATGGAAGAAATTGAAGAGACGTAATGATGTTTTAATAGATGAAGTTTTTCTTTAAAGGCCTGTTAATTTTTTAAATTATTTTCTGCATTCTTGAAATTCATTCTTAAGTAACTAATAATTTTGTAATTTTGAAGCTTAGTTTTGTATTGTATTACAATAAGCAAAGAAAATAAATGAAGTTGATATATTTTTAGACTTAAATAACTTTTTGTCATGCATATACAGAAATTACATAAATACCTGCAGATGACAGCTGAATCGACAATGTATATACTCTACCTGTTGCAATTCACCGACAAAATGATGTAGGAAGGTTATGTTGAGGGTTAGGAACTAAAAATTGCATATTGAAATAATTTCACTTATTTTGGAGGAACACTGGAGGGAACGTTCCACCGGAAATTCTGGACCGATTTTGAAGAAATAAATTTTATTACTCTTAAGAAAATCAGTACTTAAAGCTAATGCTATAATAAACAGATAGAGAGAATTTTTAAAATTTAAAAAATTATTAAAAAAAACTGTCGATTTTCGTCAATTTTTACGATTTTCAAGGCCGTTGTGGGAACGGAAGATATCAATCAATTCCTTTACTTTTTTCCCCTCGTTTTATTTCTCACCCATTAGCAGCTTTTCCGCGGTATAGCGACATTAACAAAAATTTGAGTTTTCTCGGCCCACCCTAATGTATACCCTTTTTCAACTCCTTCAGTTATTACTACGCCACTGTATGGATGATGTCGATTCAAATTCAAAACTCCGCGAGGTATGAAATACAGCTAATAAGTTACCGTAATATATGGCTATAGCAATAGAAAAGAACGTGTCCTCTACTCAATAAATGCTTTCTTATACATATATGCACATAGTAGGGTAGACCGGGGCTAGTTGGTCATAGGGGCACGTTGGGTCAGTCCGATTATTTTAAATATTTTCCGATAAATAGCGCTGTTACTCCAACCAAGTATGTGTCATCCACCCTCACTTCTTTCCCGTAAAGGTCATTGGAATAGCAGCGTCTATTAACGAACTAGCTGGAATTTTCAAATTTTTGCCAAGGTGAGTAACTTTCCTTCCTTATAAATAATCTTATCTTTCTATGTTTTTATATTACAATTTCCATTTTTACAAATAATATTCGGAAAGATAACTGTTCATAGTTACTGTAGGGCATGTTTGTTTAATTAAATACTTTCAAAGTAAATTCGTACACCCATCGAAAACAAAAATGGCGACATGGGGTAAGTTGGGCCACTTCGCATGGGGCACGTTCGGCCGGCTGCCCAACTTGCCCCGTAGAATGTTGATCCTGTGGAAATGACGAGTGAACGTAACACGTAGTATCTCCAAAGCCGAATTGTAACGAATGAAGTCTCGAAATCAATTCATTTATGTAACCGTTCTTTCAATTTTATGTATATTTATTCTTTTTTTAATTTCTTCTATATTCAAAGGAAGAAAGTATTGATGAAAGTTAAAATTTGCAAATTGAAATCATATCAAATATCCCATTGTTATTAAAAGACAATAATTTTGCTAAAATATTTTAAATTGAAATGCATATAGAATTTAAAGTTCAGTGTTAGTAATATTTTTTAAAGATTTTAAAATGTTCTTTTAATTTTTAGATGGTATTACGCCGAATTAATATATGGCATGTCCATTATGAATAACTATAATGATTCAATGTTGCTGTAAAATATATCTGAATCAATGCTGCTGCAAATATAGCGATATATAAATATATCTGAATTTATGGGTTATGCACTAAATTTAAAATGCAAGATAATTGTTAAGAAAATCTAAGCTGATTCCATCTCCATTAAAAAAGTGCAAAACAGAATGCGCTGTTATTATTTTACGATAAATTTAAAAATTGTATCTCAGTTCTTGTTGAGTAAAAATGCACCGGATTTGTATCTGTAACCTAACTGTGAAACCTAATATTAATTATATTATTAAAATTATTTATTATTTACTTATTTAAATTAATAATATTATTTATATTATTTTTGAATTAATATTATTTATATTATTCCTTAAATTAGTATTATAATATATATTATAATAATATTATTATTTATCTGCCTTAAATATAACAATATGGAAAAATTTTTTGCGATAATCACAACATGCTTCTTTGTTTCTCTTGCAGGACTACCTGCTAAGATGTTTCGCCATTATGTTAGAAAATCGGATAGAGGGAATGCTTCTTTTTAAGCAATGAAAGCTGCTGTTTTAGAAGTGAAGCTGTAATGATGAAAATTGTGACGATGCAGTCATTTAATTCTGTTTTCCACATAAAACTTATTAATTTTGTATTTTCAATTTCTTGGTTTTTTGCTTCACTTAATTTTATAATTTTATAGCTTCATCAAGGAATGGTGCATGAAAGAGATTTTCCTTTGGGATATCTTGTGTTATCATTCGCAGGAAATGAAAAGTAAAATATGATAAGATTTTTTTTTATGTTTCTCCAGTTCTACCTTACCAGAATATTAAATAAGTGATGCGGCCCAACTTACCCCGTGATGTGGCCCAACTTACCCCGTAGTCGGGGCAGGTTGGGCCACGCGACTTGGTATCAGTTTAAGCTTATAAATTAATATTAATAGTTAATATTTTCAAATGTTATTATGGTGAATTCTTCCTGAAGGTACACTGATAGTGTTTGCATTAAAAAAAATTTAAAATGTTGAATTGTAATTTTTAAAAAATTCTTAGAAGAAAAAACGGCCCAACTAGCCCCGGTCTACCCTACATGCCAAATACAATTTTAGTGGGCTACTTTATCAAAACAAGCGTAACTTATTTTTCGCTTCATTCCAAAAAGAATTTCTTTAAATAATCTTTTTTGAATGAAACGAAAAACGTTTTTTCGGACTCAAGGAGGTCTAAAACGAAAAGGCTGATCAAAACTTCGACATTTTTTTGACGATTACGACACTTTCTTCTCGTATATGAAGAAGTAAAAATTCTAAGAATTATTTTCTGCCTGAAATTAAAAAAAATCCGTTCCAAACATTTCTAAGATTTGAATCCATAAGCTCCTTCCATTTGTGTTAGTCTTTTCCCTGAAATTCAAATCTCTTGATGCTTTTATTTTCTGAAATAAAAATACCTGTAAATGACAGCTAAATAGATAATGTTTTGGTACGTAAAACAAGCACATACTTCAATGATACTTTCTTGCTTTCCCATCTCTGGAAATACAATTTGTTAGTCAAGAAATTTGGTCTAGTTCGAGAGGTTTCTGGCGTCACTTGTTGAAATATTCATGTCTCTACAGTCTCTTTTACTTTCCCGTATATGAAGCATACGAAGAGAAAATAGTCGTCAAAAGATTCGTCCTCACGACTTCGGTGAAACTCCACATTTTAGACCTCCCTGAATCATAAAAAATGAAACATTTTTCGAATGATGGCTGTCTGTCTGTCTAGAAACAAGATAATTCGAAGACATAAAAATTAGACGCATGAAATTTTATATGCGATGTATAAGATAAGATTGTAGATTAGTATCAAGTTTTGGACGAAATCCGTCTGCAAAAAAGTCGCTCTGTTCGTCTGTTTGTACGTGCATACGATAGCTGAAAACCGCAACGAGATGAATGAATGGAATTGAGCGCATGATTGCATTAGTAAAATTGTATGTGTCTTTCAAATTTCAGACCAAATCCTAAAAATGGTCGACTGTGTCTCGGTCTGTTTATTTGAGTTTGTTGAAAATAATACGCAGTTTACTTTCCTTCTTTCTCCTCATTTAATATTCAACCAATCACAAGCAATTGTGATGATGTCATACGTACGATGATGTTATGTTGCGATACGTCACTGTGTGACGTCACATGTATCCCATGATTCCATTGATGTTTTTTTTTGTCCCGGAGAGCCGTTAAGAGGCTATAACTATGTACTTGTAAACGTCTTCATGTCTGTGTCGTTATAATTGTCTTACGTTTATGTGTTTAAAAATAAACGATGATTACTTCAAACTGTTTCTCATCTCTGTACACTGCACTCTGCTAATTTCCCCTTCAGAATTCATGTAAACTCGTTAATTTAACAAACCTAATAAGTTATATAAAGGAAATTTGGTATGTGATCCTGAGTAACAAATTGAAGATATATATAAAACTTTGGACCCAATCGATCAAAGGAATATGTCCAACAAGCGTGCGTAATGCATTCTCTTCCATATACAACGAAGCTAAACACTAAGCTCGGCATATTGTAGAGGAACACTCTCCCCAATTAATAGCCTTTAAATGTACAGTCGCGGGAAAAAAAGGAGCCATCGAGCATTATTTTTCGATCGTTCGTGGGCGTTAAGAAAAGGTGCCGATCTTCATATTCAAATTTCATAAGGGGTCATCTAAATATTTAAAATTTCACTAACTTTAAAACTGTCAATAGCAACACCGAGTTTTGATGTCATAAGTAAATTTCTCATGAATAAATACTCCATGAAATAAATTTTGCTTAATATTCTATGAATATATCGTAAGATATTCGACTCTTTGTGTTTTTAAATAGAAAAGGGGCCGTCTCCACATTTAGATAGAGAAGTTCTCTGCTTGCGTTTAAATGTCGGTAGTAGCATTTTAAACTATTTCGCACTTTAAATGTTACCATAATAGCACAGGAATACCGAGAAATACCTTCACTATAACGGGCGATACTGGAATATTCTGACACGAAGTCTCTCGTTATTCAACGCAATTTTGGCGAAAAACAAGCAAGAACCGCAATTTTTGCTATCTAATTTTCGCCAATTTCAAGATTTATTACAATTGTAGCAACCGTTCAGTATTTTGTAATGACGTCAGCAGTCCCTCTTTCTATGATTGGGGTAATTTAACTGCACTATGAATGAAGCCCTCATTTACCCAAAGGGCAGGCCTCCTTCCCCCGCCTGGTAGGAGATCTTTATCTCCTTCCGAAAGGGAGGATCTCGTCCATATGGTTTTTTCCGAGAACCTGCTATTTTACTCTTCGCTGATTCATTTTGCAAAATGAAAATCGACTATACTGATTTATTTAAGGAAATCAGAATTTGTCATCGAGTTTGGCCTTCCAGGATTACAGTAAAGCACCATTTATACGTCGTTTCATCACAGTCCTCATTCATACAAATGCATTGTAATTCGTTTCGATTATACATCTTTTCATTTATACGTCGTTTCACGTCAGTCCTTTGAAAGACTAATAAACGGTGCTCTATAACAATACAACAATATACAACAACGGATTTTTTTTTAATGAAAAGATTAAAAATTATTTATTTAAATTGCATCCAAATTTTGTTACTTTTTTGAAACTTTTAGAGATCTCGCCAGAAAAGTCTTTCTCAAGATAGAAAATAATTAAAATTAAGATCTATCAATAATCAGGAACAATTTACTTCCATGGTCATTTTATGTATAAAACCCAAACTAATAAAAAGACTTAATTATGATTATATTATCGATGAGTTTGCTATAAAGAATGAAAGATAAATGAGAAAAGATTACATATAGTAATTTTATTTTGACAAGTCGCAAATAACAAATTAAATTGTATTTTATAAATTTATGAAGTATTTTTTGTTGTTATTGGATTTATGATTTTTTTCTGTGGGAGAAATGCTTGCTAACTTTATAAAAAATCTAATTATTTATCATTTTCATCTATTCTTTAAGTCCTTACTAAGCCAGATTTTGCAATGTAATAAATAGCAAAATGTAATAAATTATTTTGTACGAAAACTTGTTGGAGACGCTGCATGTCAACCTTGGAACAGGCCCCACTTTTGTTGAGAAATATCTGTTTAGATACATAATGTTATTGAATTTTCGGAACTTCAAATATTAGTTGCTGGCATGCTGTTAAATAAGAAGATTTTATCTGCATCATAAGTAAAGATTTTCTTTTTACAGGGAATCGAAATTCATATTAAAGTTTGAATGTTTAAAGAGGAATTTAGGTAAATTAAAATTCCACGGAGGCGAAGTTCAACTACAACGAGCAAGTATCAAGTACAACGGCCTTGTATATGTGAAATCTTCCGTGAGTCATGTTTAAGTTGGAGCAGTATGGAAGTTAGTAAAGTCAAGTTTTAGAACAAGTTTCGCTCCATTTAATTATAATTTAAACTTCCAGGATCTATTACCAGAAGCTGAGATGTGCCATCGAAACAGTAAACTATAATTCATTGACTCTGAAGAGAATAAAGATCATTAAAAATTTTATTATCAACAGTCTTGTGCAAAATTTTGGATAAATCGCTTTTGCTTTGCTTGCAGCTTTTGGTGTGGAAAACGTAAATTTTGCTTTAAAATATTGTGAAGCAACAGGAAGGTTTTAGTGAAGGTTTTCTGGTAATTAATTAAATGATTATAATTTTTAATTAGTTACAGTCTGTGTTTCCATGTATTAAATTGCAACTGTAAGAGGATTTTGCATAATATAATATTTTATACTAGCTGATATATCTGGCGATACCTGGTTACGTGAAAAATATTTTAATGTTTTTTATTAATAAAAAAATTTACTAACTCATTAGTTAATATGAAACTTTCAGGCTAATTTCAACTTAGGCACTACTGTCGGATTTTTTATTGGATTTCTTTAATTGTAGCTGTGGGTTCCTCTCTTTCTGAAAACGTGACATTTCGGTGTCCCGAAGATGTGCTTGGGGACAACGGGACATGCTATTTATAAAGGGGAACTCTTAAGTTTAAATTTTTACAAATTACAAAGATTTCACAAGCAATGTTTTTTTGAAAGTTCGACCAAAATTAGAAGTAATAATAAATACTTCTTACTAGGGATGGGGAGTGTTGTTTCGATAAACCGATTTTTTTTTGTTATTTTTTGACCTGTTATAACCAATTAAAAAAAACTCCAAAAACGGAGTAAGAAACCGGCCGAATTAGCTTTGGAAATGAGGTAAACTAAAAAATTCAGGTCACTACTAATCAGCGGGATTTGTTTTTGTTTTTTAAATTTGAATTCATATTTCTACAATTAAAATAAATATATTTAATATGGTTAAATAATATGTTAGCC